>JAODAL010008418.1:0-117822 GCA_025379985.1 Phyllomedusa bahiana | reverse complement strand
AACATGTTCTAAGTTTTTTATCAAGCGAATATACTGGTCTTGCCGAGAAATAATATACCTTGTGATGAACGACAATGCTTATTTTTTTTATTGAGGTCAAGGGAAATGATCTACTTTTGGTTTTGTAGATGAGTATTTTAAGTTGGAATCCGGGTGGGTTCTGACTTGAAATACTCATCTTGTGGATGTACCCTTAAACTTGTAGGCAAAGGTAAATAAATATTATTGCTAAATACATTGCTGTTCTGATTTTGTTTCCTTTCAAACTTAGAACAATTTTTACCTCCTACTTGTTGAAAGAGGATTTCTTAGGCTCAGTTCATATATGCACTTGAAGTTATTTTCATTACATAGTTACATAGTTAGTACGGTTGAAAGAAGCCTTCTAGTATCAAGGCCTTCTAGTTCCACCAAGGGGTGGGGAAAATTGTGGGTGAGAGAGAGAGACAAGGATTTTAAGCCCAGCCTCTCAACACTCTGGTTTAATGCCAGGAACCCACAAGGGCAAGAACCAATCTTGCTCTGTGTGAGTCCATATCTTCTGACCCTGAGCTTCCACCCACGCCACGATCCAGAATTATTGTACATAGTAGTACGCTTTAAATTATTCTTTAGTTCTGGTAGGTATCTAGCCTTCTCTTGAAACTCTCTAAAGTTGCCTGTTGTGACCAGCTTTCAGACAGGCTATTCACTGATTCACGTATTACAGTTGAAGAACACTCTTCTCCTCTGAGATTGTTTCCTTTTTTCTCTAGTGGAAGGGTATGTCCAATTGTATTATTGGGGGGGCTTTTCATTGAATTAATTTTTCCCCATACTTTTTGTAGGGACCATTTATATATTTATATAAATTAATCATGTCCCCCCGAAGCCGTCTTTTCTCAAGACTAAATAAGTTCAATTCTACTAACCTCTGATGGAGACCAGTGGTGCCCAATGGAGCTCAGTGACAACAATGGGGTCCGTTTGTTTTCCATTGTGGTGACTGTCATTTTGACAGAAAAAAATAGTGTTGCGTGCTTAGCTACTTTTTCTGTCATTTTTAAAGAATCTATCCTAGAAGTCCCCAACACAGATGTAAACCTAGCCTTAGGATGCCATGGCCAGGTTGGTGACCTCACTCCCTGCTGTGTCTTATCAGCAGAACATGAGTTTGCTTATCTTTCTTAATGGAAAATTTAAACCCTTTAGAGGTCTGTAGTCTTATGTCCTGCCCTTAAAACCCCTCCATCACCAATGTCTTTCTATTAGCCTCAGCTAAGGACTGCAGAGCTAAAATGCTATTCTCTGCTGTAGAGCTGGCCCCATCCTGAACAGAAAGTGGGAGCCTGAAGCTGGCTGAGAAAAGCAGGTTCCCTGAGAATAGTCAGATGGGAAACCCCCTCTAAGATAAAATTGGAATAGAGCTGCAGTAATAACAATAAAAAAAACCTTCCTACTCAGCTCCATTCCAGCAATGATGCTTCTTCCCACCTGCCTAGTTCTTGTATTTAATTTCAGTTTAAAGCAGTCAACTTAGGAGAGCTGCTGTCATTGATAAGCTGCAGCAGTCATTCCTGACATCACCATTTGAAAGTGATGTCAGCCAATGGCAAACCACTATTGCAGCCAATCAGTGGCTACAGCGCTCATAAGCCAACTTCCCAGAACCAGAAGTAAATGGAAGAATGATTATCATTAGAGATGGGCGAATTTCTCAAAAATTCGATTCGGTCACCTTTCGACGTATTTTCCGACAAAATTAGTTTCATTCCTCTTTACTTCGGCACGATTCCGTTAAAAAGCTGATATTCTAGGCTGCACAGAGCCTGCAGGGTGCTGTAGATCGTTTGCCATGCTTAAATAATTCAGAGGGAGCTGGTTTGGTCTTCATACAATGTTGTGTTTTAAATTGACACGCAGATGACTTGCCGGCGCTTTTAGAATCGTTTCACTATAAATTTCACTGGGCACTTAAGAGGGTAAAACTGACCAAAAATCTGGAAGCGGGGTATGTAGCCTGATAAAGTCATGCCAGCGAATGCTGGAAAAAAGCAAGCTGAGAGCTATGGTTGGCAACAATTAGTGGACAGAGTGTGGGGGGTGACAGCGGCAGCCACAGCAGCATTGAGGTCAGGAGTGGCCACAATGACATTCTGGAGGTGGCTAAAACCGGAGGAAGCCACAAGAATGGCCAATGGACTGAGGAGCGGAGGTCAGGCGGGCTCTAGCAGAATGTAGGGTCAGGCCAGTGGCACAAATGACATTCTGGAGAGGTGCCAAAACAGTATTAGGCCAAAGAGTGGCGCAATCAACACAGGTGGAGGTCAACACAGCAGCATGAGGTCAGGGCAGTGGCACATGGACATTCTGGAGGGTGGCATAACAGTATTAGGCCACAGAGTGGCACAATTCACATAAACCCCAGTGTGGATGGTCACGGCGGCAGCAGTTTGAGGTAGGCAGTGGCTCTTGACTTCTGGAGGTGGCACCAAAAATACAGGAGGAAGCCAACAGGAGTGGGACATATAACTGAGAGCGGAGGAAGGTCACGGCGGCAGCAGCATGAGGTCAGGCAGTGGCACAATGACACAGTGTGGAGGACATGGCAGCAGCCACGGGAGCAGCATGAGGTCTGACTGTGGCACAATGACACAGTGTGGATGTCAACGGCTACTGCTGCGAAGATGCATGAGGTCATTAGTGTTGGCACAATGACAGAGTGTTGAGGTGGGGTGGCCTATACCAGTCACTGGTAATGTTGTGGTCTGGCAGATGGAGAAACTGTCTAGCAGATGTGTTGCATTCAGGAGCGAGGGGTTGGCGGAATCAGAATAGTGGCTGAGGCAGGTAGTTTGAACCCACTGAGCCTAAGGCATTGGTGTGTGGAAATCCTGGCGATCCACGCCATGATTTCAACTTGATCTTCGGTCCTGTCGTTCCACATTTCCCTGTGCAAGCGGGGTTCTCCTTGGGGGTGATACGATGGCCCCCGCCGCACTGAACACCGTTTCTATGATGCCACACTATGGGCCGGGAAGGACAGATTCTCCACTGAAAACTCGGGCATGTTGCGGTCCACACATCCAGTTTGGCTGCCCAGTTGTCCAGCGGATCTTCTAATGAGGTGGCGAGTGCTTGTCCCAGTAGGCCACAACCAGTTGGTTCAGGGACTGCCTCAAGGTCCTGCTGCTGCTGCTGCTGGCGACGGGCCTCCTCAATAGGAGGGCGTGAAGGACAGCTGCTCCATCAGGGACTCCAGACTTAGGTTACTTACTGATGGAGCTGCGTACTATTCTACCCCCCCACCTTCCCCACAGCAGCCGTGGCAGTAGTACGTGAGCGCTGAGGATGGATCCCCCGGTCAGACCTGTCAGAGGAGGGACGATTGCCGCACAAAGGCAGCGGCCAACTGATTACGGAAGGATTTCACCTTTTAAGTATTTGAGTTTGTCATTCACCCTCTCAAATTGCTGGGGAAAAATGGCTCCATTTTGACCTAGTTAGAAGGGTCAATTGGGTGGAGTGCCAGAAGTCATCACTCTGACGGAATGCTGACTATTTGGCTGTCACTAGCCAGGCAAATAAGCATGTGCGGGCCATCTGCACAAGTGACTCCGAGGGGCTCCATGCCTCCATTTCCACTGTATACGGCCTCGTGCTTGGGGGTCATTTGCCTATCTTCCTCATCTAACATCCCAACCTCCTCCAGCTGCTCCTGCTCTCCTTCTTGTCACCTGGGTAGATATCCAATCATATTCTCGGTCAATGCTTTGCTCAAAAGTCCTCTCCTCCTCCATTTCAAGTCCCTACACGGACTCATGTGGCCACGAGATGTAGTCGCCTCGTCTCCAGTCCCATGCCCAGACAGATTTTCTGGTCTTCTGTTCCAGGACTTGAAAGCAGGTGGAATGACGTTATTTTCCGTAGTCCTGGCAGATGACAAATAACGTCGCCTCTCGACTGGCTCTCAACAAACGGCAGGTGTCACGCAATGAGCTGCCACTGGCTGACAGCAAAGTTATCAGGGGGGTGTACTTCTGTCTGCAAGGATCATCAAAAAAATCGTTAATGGCTTTCTCTGTTTATACAGTCGGTCAACATGTGCCAGGTTGGATTCAGCGCGGATGGAAACATCACATTTAGGGTTGTGTGATGGGGGAGGCCGTTCTGCGCTGCAACTCGAGGAGGGTGTTCCTGGCTTGTACGAATGGATAAAGTGCGATGCACAAGTTTCCTGGCCATCATTTTCTGAATGATCTGAAGATCGGTGGAAGACTTTCAGGAACCTTTTCAAACAGATTAGATCACATGCGCCATGCAGGGCGCCATGGACCTTCCTCATCGGTGGCAGCGCGGACACCATGTTCCTAACATTGTCCGTCACCATGGTTCCGGATTGCAGTTGGCGCGGAGAAAGCACACCACACTCGGATTTCTTGCTGCCATGACCGGAGCAGTTCTCCCATGTGCTGTGACTTCGTTCGCGAGCAATGCAGGTGTAGAAACTGTTGTGACATCGCTGTGCCCTACATAAGTGGTATGATGGAGCAGTAATTGTGGAGGATAAGATGGTGGTGGTAGTGGAGGAGGAGGAGGCGGGACATTGGGCAAGGTGCAGCTGTTTGACAACGTGGAGGAGAAATGTGCGACGTCTCTGTCCAAGTTGTTGGTGTGGCTCTGGGCTTGGAGCTCATTCACCCAGTGGACCGTAAAGGACATGTATTGGGCCCTGACCGTAGTTCCAGCTGGAGACGTCGGCGCTGCCGTGTACCTTGGAAACAAACCGATAAGCTCAGGACTGACCCCTACTTCTGTTCTACATATTTATGAGTGTTGGTACTGCCTTTTTGGAAAAGAAAATTACGGATTGGAAATCTCCCATCTTGACTTGGCACAAGGGCCATTAGTTCTCTGATCGGTTTGCAGAGTCCAACATTTGGAAAGGGAGGGGAGGGCTGCAGTACCAACAAACTAGGGAAAGGAGCCGGTAGATTGCTGCACCTTAGGATGGTTGGGTCGCATACCTGTTGTCTTCTTTGCAATCGCCTCCTGAACGACTGCTGGCGCCATGTAGTAGCGTGGAGCTGGAGCATCTGGTAACGGGGATGATGTCAAAGTAGAAAACAGCTCCCTTCGCAGCGATGTGGTGGAGGCCTTGAATGGCTTGCAATGGCCAGCATGCCCACTGGGCGCTGCTGCTGACTGCTGTTGCTGGGGCGGGCAGGATGGACCACCAATCTGTGCCAACGTTTATTCCCAGGACTGATGGTTGACGCTTGCATGTGTGGACGCAGGGACCGTTGGTGCAAACGTTAGTCACTGGCGACGCTTCACTTTCTGCCCCACAGATTCTACATATACCATATTCGGCTCCCTCCGGTGTCTTTGCTAAGATCTGCCACACTGCGAGTATCATTTTTTACCCGCCAACGCTCCGCCTGAGTGACTTACTGCACGCCGCGAATCGCTGAGGCCCCTGTGCTTGCTACTTTCTTGGACTGCGAAGCGGGTTTTGTACCGGTGGCCGCTTGGCTCCCGACCTCACACTGTGCTCCTATCCTGCTGTATCGACGGCCTCACGACCCACTTGCTGGCTGTGCTGCGGCATGAAGCAAGTGACGCCTCTTCTCCTGACGATGATGAAGTCCTTGCCTCACCCGGCTCCCAAGTGACGGTCGGCTACTTCATCATCTATTTGTTTTCTTCGTCACTGCTGTCCTCATCACTGGGTCTTGTATGCCGAGGCTGCCTTTCACAACATGACTCCTATGCCACTCTCCACATCTATTACTTTGATGCCTTACTGCAAAGAGCAGGCGATCTTGGCACCATTTTTCACTGCCATGTAGCTGCTGACTGCCACTCCTCAAATTGTTTATCCTCGCATATATAGTGGCCTGAGCCCAGACACATAGTAGATCTCTGGCCTGAGGGAAATCCAGATGGGTCTGAGGCGGGCTGAGGAAGGTGAGGGCAGCTCTGACGCTCCGGGCATTCCTACTATTGGTTGTGTTGAGGTTCCCACCGACTCTTGGCTGGGTTGTCAGATGTCATATGGGTGAAGAGGATGACTAGTCAAACCAATCAAAAACCTTGGTTGCTGAACAACACACAGCCGCTTGTGACAGTGGCGTTGTGGACTCACCGAGTGCCCCTGCTGCGACCGTCCCCTTGCTGTGCTGCGACATGGCCTGTTCCCTGAAAGGTTTGTGCCATGGCCACTCGCAGGTGCTGAGCCTGCAACTCTCTGGTCTGACATACTGTTTGTTCTAAAATGTACAGAACTGTTGATGATGATATTGTATAGTTTTATATACACAATGTTTTTGACTCAAAATGAAACCCTGTAACAAGCTTGGGTATACCCCTGGATATAAATTGCGCTCCCCAAATGGCCAGGAAAAATAAACTTGTATGTGTCGTTTAAAAACACTGTGTGTTTTACTAAATGTAAATGCATCAAACTGGGCTAATTAACCTTCGGACTGCATTAGGTTACAGGAAAATATGTATATTTTTTGGTGTTGTAAAAGACGGTTTTTTTTTGTCAGCACTCAGTCAAAACATCGCTATTAACCTGGATGTAATATTTGCGCCAAAGGGAAGTGAGCCGCACAAAATAGTAGCTTTGTAGCGTGTTACTATTGAGTGTTTTCTTACGCCACACTAACAGAGAATACAGTTGTAATTATACTTTGATTGTGAATTAGGGCTACAGGTAAATTTTATATATTTTGGCGTTGAAAAAAGACGGTTTATTTTTGTCGCAACCAGCAATAAAACTTAATTAAACCCCTGATGTAAATTGCGCCAAGAAAATTGGCGTCAAACTATGTTGCGTTGTAGCGTATTACATTGAGGTTTCTACGCCACACCAATGAGATACAGTTGTAATTAACCTTTTTTGCTTGTGAATTTGGCTACAGAAAAATTATATATTTTTGTCGTTGAAAAAGACGGTTTATTTTTAGTCAGCACACCAGAAAAACAAGTTAATTAACCCTTGATGTATTGCGCCTAAAGAGATTTGAGCCACAATCTAGTAGGCTTTGTAGCGTGTTTACAATTGCGTGTTTTCTACGACACACAACAAGAGATTCAGTTGTATTTAAACCTTTGCTGTGAATTAGGTACAGGAAAATATTTATATATTTTGGCGTTGTGAAAAGACGGTTTATTTAGTCAGCACAATCCAGCAATTCACATCGCTTATTAACCCTGGGATGTAAATTGCGCCAAAGAAATTGAGCCGCACAAACTTGTAGCTTTGTAGCAGTTGTTACAATTGCGTGTTTTCTATTTTTATGCCTCACAACAAGAGTTACAGTTGTAATTAACCTTTGCTTGTGAATTAGGCTACAGGCATAAATTTAGTTTTATTTTGGCGTTGAAAAGACGTGTTTCTTGGGGTCAGCACAACCAGCAAAACAATGCTTAATTACACCCCCCTGGATGTAATTTGCGCCAAAGAATTGAGCCCCACATACTGTAGCATTGTAGCGTGTTAATTTTGAGTGTTTTCTATGCCTCCACAACAGTGATAACTGTTTGTAAATTAACCTTTGCTTGTGAATTAGGCTACAGGAAAAAATGTATTATTTTGGATTGAAAAAGACGGTTTCTTGGGGTCAGCACACAGCAAAACCACGCTTTAATCTAACCCCTGGATGTAAATTGCGCCAAAGAATTGTGCCCTCAAACTAGGAGCTCTTGTAGCGTGTGTTACAATTGCGTGTTTTCTACGCCACAACAACAAGAGATTAACAGTTGTAATTAACCTTTGCTTGTGAATTAGGCACAAGGAAAAATTTATGTATTTTGGCGTTGAAAAAAGACGGGTTTATTTTTGTTAGCACACCAGAAAAAATCATCGCTTAATCTAAACACCTGGATGTAAATTGGCACAAAAGAATTGAAGTCCGCACAAACTAGTAGCTTTGTAGCGTGTTCAATTGCGTGTTTTCTTCGCCACATCACAAGCGATACAGTTTCTAATTAACCCTTTGCTTGTGTATTAGGTACAGGGAAAAATTTATATATTTTGGCGTTGAAAAAGGTCGGTTTCTTGGGGTCAGCACACCAGCAAAAAACGCTTAATTAACCCCTGGATGTAAATTGCGCCAATGTATTTGAGCCCACCCCAAATTGTAGCTTTGTTGCGTTGGTTAATTGCGTTGTTTTCTATGCCTCACAACAAAGAATACAGTTGTAATTATTACTTTGATTGTGAATTAGGCTACAAGACAAATTTTATCTTTTTTGGCGTTGGGAAAAAAGACGGTTTCTTGGGGTCAGACACCAGCAAATAACAACGCTTAATTAACCCCTGGATGTAAATTGCGCCAAAGAATTGAGCCCCACAAATTAAGTAGCATATGTAGCAGTGTTACAATTGCGTGTTTTCGATGCAACACACACCAAAGTGATACCGTTGTAATGAACCTTTGCTCTGTTGAATTAGGCACAGGAAAAATTTTTATATTTTGGCGTTGAAAAAGACGTTTCTTGGGGTCAGCACAACCAGCAAATCAAACGACTTAATTAACCCCCCTGGATGTAAATTGCGCCACCAAAGAATTGAGCACCACAAAACTAGGAGCTTTGTGCGTGTTACAATTGCGTGTTTCTACGCCACACAACAAGAGTACAGTTGTAATTAACTTTGCTTGTTGAATTAGGATACAGGAAAAAATATTTATTTTTTGCTATTGAAAAAGACGGTTTCTGGGTCAGATCAACCAGCAAAACATCGTTAATTAACCCCTGGATGTAAATTGCGCCAAAGAATAGAGCCGACAAAATAGTAGCTTTGTAACGTTGTTACATTTGCGTGTTTTCTACGCCACCATACAAGAGATTCTGTTGTATTTAACCTTTGCTAGTGAATTAGGCTACAGGAAAAATTATTATATTTTGGCGTTGAAAAAGACGGTTTCTTGGCGTCAGCACTCCAGAAAACAACGCTTATTAAACCCTGGATAGTAAAAATTGGCCAAGAATTGAGCCGCACATATGTAGCTTTTGTAGCGTGTTACAATGGCGTGTTTTCTACGCCTCACAACAAGAGATCAGTTGTATTTAAACCTTTGCTTGGGAAATAGCGGTACAGGAAAAAATTTTATATTTTGGCGTTGAAAAAAGTCGATTTCTTTGAGGGTCAGCACACAAGCAAAACAACGCTTAATACCCCTGGATGAAATTGCGCAAAGATTGAGCCCCACAAAATAGTAGTTTGTAGGTGTTACATTTGCGTGTTTCTACGCCACACATCAAGAGATAAGTTGTAATTAACTTTGCTTGTGAATTAGGCAACAGGAAAAATTTTATATATTTTGGCGTTTTGAAAAAAGTCGGGTTTATTGTGTGTCAGCACACCAGCAAAAAACGCGTTATTTATACCCCTGGATGTATATTGCGCCAAAGAAATGAGCAGCCAAAATTGGAAGTGGTTATTTGTATTGTAAAAAAGCTTTTCTTTAATGAAATACAACAGGAAATGGCTTAGATTCCCTCTTGGATATTGATATGTATATGCAGCTGCGTGGACGCACACTGGTTTTCAGACCCAAACCCCAAAAAAATTAGAAATAGAACATTAAGAGAACAGTCTCTGAGACAAGCTGAGAACCCCACAGAAATCGTATATAAAAATCAATTCTTCAGTAAGAGCTATCAGCCGCGGCAGCCCCTTCCCCTGTTGAGCACAGTGAGGGGAGTGTGAGCTCCCGGCGTCGCGCCCGGACTTATATACCCCAAAGTTCGATTTCGTTCCGAACCGAAGTTTTCCTGAAATTCTAAACGAATTCCACTTCGTTAGAATTGATTCGCCCATCTCTAATTATCATTAAAAGAGTTGTCTCATCATGTTGTTTCCCACAGCCATAGCCAGTTTCAGACTCACACTTCCTGCTCAGGCTGTGGGTGGTTCTGCAGTAGCATATCAACTCTGCTATTCCTAGCTGAGCTTGTTACAGTGACATTAGTTTTGGAGGCTTATAAACTGTAGTGCATAAAGGGTTAAAACTTGTCTTTTAAGGGGTTTTACCATTAGATTAAATCACCTGCACTGGTCGCTCAAAGCTAGCTGCAAGCAACCATTGCAGGGGATTTTACCTTATGATAAAACTCCTTTACCTTAAATAAACAAGCTCCTGTGCTACTGATAACACTCAGCAGGAAGTGACCTCATTGTGGTCAGAGAGGGCTGCTTGGAGCATTCAGAGCAGAGAGAGATACTCAATAACCGAGACACACTTTTGTATACAAGCAGTAGATAAAAATTACCTTTATCTCCTTAACAAAGCAAAATCAGCAATGTATTTGATAATAGTCTTTATTTACTTTTGCCTACATGCTTGAAGCTAATCAATGAGGTGAGAAAACTCATTAAATGATGCTTATTGCTAAAGTAATGAAAAATTGCTTCTAATGGATGACAATCTGCTGAAATAGTTGAACTACTTATCGTTTATGCTTTAAATTGTCTCTCATTAGTAGATATAATCCTAGTATTAAGTTGACCGTAATTTCTGGAATAGGACAAATTGTTTAAATTGTACAAAATATATTTTCATGTATGTTCCTTTTCTGGAAAATAAAACACAGAATGCTGTTTGCATCGACGCCAGATCTTTACACCTCTGGCCAATCTTGATAAGTACGGCATAGATACTGTCATTCTTACTCCCTTTTTGTGTACTTTTGACTATTAATATATTGTATTGCCCTTAGTAACTTCTTGGTTCATTGCTAGACTTTCTGGTGGTGGTTAAGCTTTTTGAGTATTTTTAAAATAAGACATCAAGGGTGACATGTATGTATTTTGTATCAGAAATTTTCAGGATTTAGAGCTGTCTATAGATGCAAAGAAAATGATTTTGCGTTTGCAGACAAGACTTTATCAACTTTGTTGACCCATGAATTTTTTGCATCCACTACTAAATAGATATGATGGTATTTTTAATGTGAAAAAATAAAAAATGCACAGGTATGTGGGGGTAATCTTTTCATGGACCAGCACAAATTTGAATGCAAACCATCAGTGTTTCCCCAGTGCGTGCTCTCAATCTACCTAAACACTTGCACTTATTTTTTTCAAAATTGAAAGGAAAATAAGTTGCTGCCCAAGTCCTTTGGCCCTAAAACTATTTTATTGAAATAAAACATGTTGCATAAATTGTCATTTAAAATACATGTTTAGATGAACACCAATGCCAGCAATGCATATGTGGCTACAATTTTCACTAAGTTTTTCTATTCATTTCACCATGGGAGCATGCTTTTATGACTATATTTAATAACTGTAATACACTGTAATAAGTTGTACAACCTTCTTTTACCATAAATATGGGATTTGACTAAATTATAGGGAATTTACCTGATTTTAAAATAAAAATACTCATTCAGGTCTTTATTTCCTACATATATTTTTATAGCAAATATTAGCAAGTTTAGGGTCATTTCAGCATGCTTTGTAGTTTATGTACCTTCATGACCTAGGAACTGTGCATAAAACCTTAATATGAAAACCCAGAATGGCAAATATCAAAGGATTATTTCACTGGTTGCTGAAAACATTTCAAAGGCACTGGTTTTATTGCAGTGTCATTTTCTTTTGCAGATGTCTAACACTCACCTGAGTGTCCCTTTATGTCTTATCCTCCAGATCTAAATGCCATGTCCCTTTGATCTCTTAAAACTGACTTTTGTCCATCTCTAGAAAATAACCTTCCATTTAGAGTGGAACAGAGAGCTAAACACATAACTTCTATTGTTGGACTGCACTGTGGTAACAAGGATCACAAAAACCTCTTGTCTCCTTGATCAACCAGATTCCTGTGGCCACTTTTCTAGTAAAGTTCCCATTGTAAATGACCCTGTACAGGTGTTGCTTATAGGTGAGCATTGGAATTTACACATATTTATGAAATGAGCATTGATTTCTGTCAATAAATTGGAATATATTTTAAGCATTTTTAAAACTTTCAGGAGATATTCATCAGACATATCTTAAGAGTTACATTAACAGAGAGTCTAGCAAATGTGACTTATGATATAAGATCAGATGAATCCTGGTGTTTTATAGACAGATGATAACCATAGAAGGCCACGACGCCACTAAAAAAATTGGGATGACCACCACATTGGTACGGTCCATTTAACATTGTTAAACTTTTTGTCCTGAACAGAGGATTTGGCAACCCATGTTTGAGATATTTGGACAGGCCTCAATAGATAGATTTTTCCTGGGACATTGTATGTTGAGTACAATTTCAAGATACCATGTCCTAGACAATGATCCAACCAATTATCAGAGAAAGAACAGTAGAGGGCCAAGTACTGACCCCTGAGGGACACCATCAGAGAGAGGGTAAAGAGGAGGTGGAGTGAGAGTGGGAAAAACTAAGGGGGACATTTATAAAAGTGTCGGCGCCTTAAGAGTTGTACTTCTCAGTAAGTTAATGAAGCATTGATCAGTATGTATGAAAGTGTCTCACAGCACTTTAGACATGTGTTCTGTTGTGAGATACATTTATGCATCAAAAGTGGCGCATTGAGTGTATGCAGCAAAATTTGGCTCAGTCTTGCCACTATGAAATTGGTATGGATTGATATGACAGTTTCGCATCACATTTTGTTGTGACATATTCATAAATGTGACACGTTGGACAAATCTGGCGTGACACGCCCTGAAGAATTGCTGCATACAAAACTGTCTGGTCTGTTGCAGTAGGTTCCAGATCTTGGTGTAGAAAAGTTCATACATCTGTCGGACAGGTTTTTTGACTCATAATATGCCAGAAAACTGGCGCAGCCCCGTTTATACGTGCCACCCTAAATGTTCAGTCTCTGAGGTAATAGAAATCCAGGAAAGAGCCAAGTCCTTGATATCTTTCTCATGATTGTTTTACTTGTAAAACTCCTGTATTAGTCAAGTGCATCTAGTGACTGGCAGTACATTGCAGAGCAGTACCTCATGTTCTATGCTGCTCTTTATATGTGTCAGGATGAGTCACTCCTTTAGTCACCGGTGAGGGCCTCATTTTCATTTTTATTTTTTGGTACATTGGGGAAGATTTATCAATATTGTCTAACTCTTAGAAAGTAAGTGTAAAGTAAAACTAGACAGTCTTACAATGCCCAACATTTATCACAGTGTTGATAAATCTGATGCAGGTTAGAACTGTCTAGTCTAACTTTATACCACCTTTAAGTTGGCTTACTTTTACGTCACAAACTGCAACAAAATTCTGGTAATCTTTTTTAAACTTTGAGGAAAAGTACCCAGAAGAACCCACACAAGTAGAGATAGAATATGCAAACTTCATAGGTATTGTCCTTGTGCTGCAAGGGAACAGTGCTAACTACTGAGCCACCATGTTACCTGATCAAGTTGCATATGTAATAATAAAGATGGAGAGATTTATTAATACCATTTGTACTTTCCAGTCTCTCAAATTAATGCACTAAAATTATGCCTATACACATAGAAACCTGTCATTACCTAGGATTAAAAATGTCATGATAACTCTCAGTCATGGTAACCCTGATGAGTTGTGCAGGACACTGAGTCCCCATGAACTTCATCCATTACGTTGGCATGTTCATGAAAAGGAACACAGGGACTTCATAAATACTAAACAGCGTTAGGCACAAATTTGTTATAGCTATATCTTGTTGGATGTGAAAAAACATCAGTGACACATGTTAAAAGTCTTTTTTGAAAGATGTGTGCTTTATAAGGTGTAAAGAAAGTATTACAGAATGACATAGTTACACAACTGAAAAGGTTGAAAAAATACACAAGTGCATTGATTCTAGCCTATAACCTATAATAATATAGCCTATAATAAGAAAGGCAAACATCCTTATGATGCAAACATTAATTGACCCATAATAGTGGAAAAATTCCCTCATGTGTCCAAATATGGCATTCAGAATGAATCCCTGGATCAATGTCCAGTCTTTAGAATCGAATACCCCTAACTTGTAATATTAAAATTATTCTAGGAAGGCTCCTAAGCCATTCTTGTGGCAATCCGTTTCAGTCTCACCACTCTTAGGGTATGTCCAGATGACAAGTACATTTTACTTGTCATATTCTGATGTTGAAAACGGTGTCAGATGACACGATTTTCAGCAAGTATTTCACATGTATTGCATGTGGATTTATGGTTGCTTTATTTTCAGCGGATTTATAGTTAGCAATAAGTCCCATTCTATTGGGTTTAGACGTCATTTACAAGAGGTTCTAAGCCATCCCGACTGACCTCAATAGTAAAATTTCAATGGTAGAATGAACGGTAGAATGAACGGTAGAATGAACATGTTCTAATTTTTTTACGTTTAACGACGGACAATAGTCATTGTATGAACTACAATGTGTATTTTCAATAGAGGTCAATTGAGATGCCTTACTTTCAATTTTAGACGAGTATTTCAAGTCAGAATCCATGTGGATTCCAACTTGAAATACTCGTCGTGTGGACATACCCTTAAAGTAAAGATTCCCTGTCCGTTATGATGGTGAAACCTTTTTTTACGCATAGAGGATGCCCCCATCTCGTGATTTCAGATCTTGGTGTAAAAAAGATCACTCAAGATATTTCTGTACGGTCCAATCACCAATCTACCTATTCCTCTTACAAAATTGATTGCCCTCCTCTACACTTGCTCCAGCTCAGCCATGTCATCTTCTTATACACCTACACCACAAAACTGTAAAATAGTTGATATATGGCCCCACTAGTGATTTGTAGGCAAAACTGTTTTTATCATGAGCATCTATACCTCTTTTGATGCATTCAATGATTTTACTTGCCTTGGCAGAAGCTACCTGGCCTAGTTCACTAAATTTAAGACTACTGTCTACCAATTTCCTCATGTGTTTTACAGTGGTAGCTTTACCTGGTATTTTGGTATTTTGTTTCCTTGGCATGACCTTACATTTATTGACTTTTTTCCTGTTTCTCTACCCAAGTCTCCAACTTCCCCAAATCCCTCTGCAATTCTATATAATCCTCTTGTGTGTTAATTACCTAACAAACCTTTGTATCCATTGCTAATAACATTACTGACAATAAAGACTTGTCACACGAGTGTCCACTGCTTTAGAGTGTATCCTCTCCTATAAGGTCTGATACATTGCTTGTTATTTCTAGCATTTAAGTTTGCAACATTGGAACAAGAGTTATATTCCATGAGTTCCAATACGTATATATCTGTAGGGCATATTCTACTTGCCAAAAATGTAGCAGCTGAATGACAAAGTAGTCTGTAGTGCTTCACTAAATAAGCACTTTCTAATTAGCATGTTAATTATTTGAGCAAACTGTAAATGTCTGTTTACTAAAGTGGTTTGAAAGGTACTTGAAAGCAGTTTGTTTGCTGTCACTCTTAAGTGGGCCCAGCATTCCCACTAGCAACCTGTTTACACTATTAATTTGCTTAGCAAACATTTTCTCTGTAGTCAGGGCAGGCAGAAGCTGTTGGGGCTCAGTCTGGAGTGCACTTGTAAAGAGAGCCTCTTGCTGAAGCTCAGGCAGATGAGGAGGCTAGTTTCTTTCATGGAAATAATGGACCCCTTTCTTATCTAATCGTCTTATCTGATTGAGGGAAAAATCAAAGCTAGAAGTAGAGGGCATGGAATTAAAAGACAAATGAGATGTCATAATTATCAAAGTGGCTAATTAAGCTGTTCAAGTAGGTGACATAATTACTTGTCACACTCATTCCTCCTTTTTTCCTTCCTCATTAGTACTGTCTCCCTATACCACCTAACTATTGTGAAAAATCACAGAATCATTTTAATGTTGTTTTTTGTATAACACATAATCATATATCATATATATTTATCTAAGATTGCAATTTGCATAGTTTGATTAGATAAACTTTGACTAATTTGCAGAATTTTTTTTTTTAAATAAATAAAAGATTACTAATTTATTTTTTAAGGAAATCTATCACTAGTTTTATGTAGAGTAAACCTATACCAAGATTGCATACTCATATTTTTATATATTGCTGTTATAGACTGCACAGAGACTGAAATTATTCACGTTGCTCCCTCTACCTATTGGGGTTCACAATTAGAGATGGGCAAATTGATTCTAACGAAGTGGAATTCGTTTAGAATTTCAGGAAAACTTCGATTCTGAACGAAGTCGAAGTTTGGGGTGATTCGCGGGAACGAAGCGTGTTTTTAATTGATAAAATGGCTGTGAGCACATGGCGTTACATGGGGCAAAGAAGTCTGGGACGAAGAAAGGCGTAGCCTGCATGACATGTGCGGAGATGAAGCCAATCAGAGACCGGCAGGATTCTGTGATGTCACAGCACTATAATAAGTCCGCGCCGACGCTGGGAGCTCATACCGCTCTCACTGTACTGATTAGGGAAGGTGCTGCCGCTGCTGCTTATGGTATCTTATACTAAAGAACTCACTTTTATACAGCGATTTTTTGGGGGGGTGTCACAGCTTGTCTCAGAGACTGCTTCTCTTACGTTCTAATTCTGTTTTTTGTGGAGTATTGGAACTGAAGTCCAGTGTGCGTCCAATTCAGCTGCATATACATTTTAATGCTATCTGCTCAGTTTTTGAGCACATTGAATATCCAAGGGTTATCTAAGCCTGTTGCTGTTGTATTCAGTTAAAGAAACAGCGTTTTTTCAATCCAAATACCACTTAATTTTTGGTTGCTCATTTCTTTTGCGCAATTTAGATCCAGGAGTTAATTAAGCGTTGTTCGGCTGTTGTGGTCACTAAAAGAAACAATGTTTTTCAACGCCAAAGAAGAAATTTTGGCTGTAGCATAATTCACATCTGAAGGTTAATTACAAGTTTTTCTGTTGTTGTGTTCCGTAAAATACACGCCATTTTAACACGCTACAAACCTGGTAATTGTTGGCAGCACATTTCTTTTGCGCAATTTACATCCAAGGGTTAACGAAGTATTTTTCTGCAGTTGTACTCCGTAAAAGACACATTGTTTTTCACTGCCAAGAAAGAAATTCTGTAGCATAATTGATATCTGAAGGTTAATTAAGCCTGTTTGTGCTTTTATATTCAGTAAAATACACAGTGTTTTTAAACTGCACATACAAGTAAATTTTTCCTGGCCATTTGTAAAGCGCAATTTATATCCAAGGTTACCCAAGCTTGTTATTTGGGTTCATTTGGAGTAAAATACAGGGTGTATATTTATCATAACAGATATCATCATAAACAGAGTCTGTACATTTTGGAACAAACAGTATGTCATACAGAGAGGTGGCAGGCTCTTCATATGCGAGTGGCACAAACATTCCTGGAGCAGGCCCAGGTCACAGCACATCAAGGGGACGCCGCAGCAGGGGTCACTCGGTGAGGCCAGAACTGCTGGTGTCATCTAGCGGCCGTTTTGTTCAGCAACCCAAAGGTTCTTGATGGGTTGACTAGGTCATCCACTTCCTCCCAATGACATCTGTCAACCCAGCCAAGAGTCGGGGGGAAACTTCAGACACAACCCTTAGTTGGCATGGCCCGGGAGCGGGTCAGCGGCCCTCACCTGTCCATAAACCCGCCTCTGACCCATCCGGTTCCCTCAGCCAGAGATCTACTATGTGGTCGGGGCTCAGGCCACTATACAGTTGAGGATGAAAAATTTGAGGAGGGCAGTCAGCACTACTTAGTCTTGAAGAAATGGGGCCAATATCCTCTGCTTCTTGCAGTAGGGGGCCCAAAGTATAGATGTGGAGAGTGGCATGGGAGGTCATGTTGTGAGGGGTCAGCCTCTGTATACCAAGACCGGTGATGAGAAAAGCAGTGACGATGAAACACAAATAGATGATGATGTAGCCGACCGCACTTGGGAGCCGGGTGAAGCAAGGGCTTCATCATCGTCAGGAGAAGAGGGCGTCAGCTTGCGCGTCAGGCAGCGGCGGCAGTAGTCACTCAGTGCGGAGCGTTGGCGGTAAAATCAGCTACTCGGCGGTGTGGCAGTTCTTTGCTAAGACACCGGAGGAGCCGAATATGGGTATATGTAGAATCTGTGGGCGGAAAGTGAAGCGTGGTCAGGGAGCTAACGTTGACACCACGGCCCTGTGTTAACACATGCAGCGTCACCATCCGGTGGCCTGGGAGAACCGTGGCTCAGATGTGGTGGTCAGTGGCATGCATGTCATTGCAGCCAGTCAAGGCTCCACCACCTCTGCAGAAGGGAGTTGTTTCTCTTTGCCATCATCTACCGGTCCAGACGCTCCGTCTCCTTGCTACTCAGGGCACCAGCAGTCGTTCAACATGGCGATTGCAAAGAGACAACAGTCTTTCCAAATGGTGGACTCTGCACCGTTCAGAGAATTAATGGCCTGTGCCGAGCCGAGGTGGAGAGTTCCAAGCCGTAATTTATTTTCCAAAAAGACAGTACCAGTCCTTCACAAATATGTAGAACAGAAGGTGGGCCAGTCCTTGAGCTTATCGGTTTGTTCCAAGGCGCGGACGTGTGGAGCTGTAACTACAGTCAGGGCCAGTACATGTCCTTTACGGCCCAATGGGTGAATTTTCTTCCTGCCCAGGCACACCAACTTGGACAGAAGACGCTGCTTTCTCCTCCACGTTGTCAAACTGTTGCTCCTGCGCCAATGTCCGCCTCCTCCTCCTCCACCACCACCAGCATCTCAGCCTCCACAAGTACTGCTCCATCATACCACATGTGTAGGACACAGCGGTGTCACACAGTTCTACACCTGTCTGGTGAAATGAGTGGATTTTCTACCCAGGTGGATAGAGGAGCAGGGGGGCAGCTGGAGGAAAGGAGATGAGATGACAGTGCCCCCCGCAAGAAACCCTGGGAGTATACAGTGGAATGGAGCAGGTTGTCCCTGGAGCACTGTGCAGATGGCCCGCCCATGCTATTTGCCTGGCGAGTGACAGCCAAATGTCACATCCGGGAGAGGGATGACATCTGCTCTCCAACCCTATTGGAAACCCGCTACGGTCCAAAATGGGAGCCTTTTCCCCGCGCTGAGAGGAGGGCAAAACCCAAATACTATAGGGAAATCCTCCGATCAGTTGGCCACTGCCAAGTGCGGATCGCCCTCCTCCCGACGGTCTGACCGGGGGTCTTCCACGCTCACGTACTACGCCGCAGCTGCTGGGGAAAGTGGGGGGTAGGAGCAGTATCAGCTCCATCAGCGCAACCTAAGTCTTTGGGGTCACTGTGGCAAACTTTCCCTTTACCCGCCTAGTGAGGAGGGCATCGCCGCACAGACGCAGAGCAGCAGCAGGACCTGGAGCAGTCCCTGAACCAACAGGTGGTGGCTACTTGGACGCTTTTCCCGCCCCCCAGTTAAAGATCCGCTGAAATACTGGGCAGCCAAAGGATGTGGCCGCAACTTGCGAGTTCAGTGCAGAAGCTGTCCTCCCGGCCAGTAGTGGGCATAAAAGGCAGGTGTTCAGTGCGGCGGGGGCCATCGTTACCCCAAGGAAACCCGTTTGTCCACGGGAAATATGGAACGACTGACCTTTGTCAAGATGAATCAGGGGTGGATCGGCCAGGATTTCCCACCCCACTAATGCCTTAGGGATCAGATTACCTCAGCCCTGACGCCTCACCCAAACTGTGAGAAATGAGTCTGGGGTTTAAACTACCTGCCTCTATTCTAATGCCGCACCCCCGATGCCGACACATCTGCTGACAGTTTCTCCATCTGCCCACCACCATCTTTACCAAGGACTAGTATTGCCACCCACCTGCACACTCTGTCATTGTGCCACTCTATGACCTCATGCTGCTGCTGCTGTTGCTGGTGCCTTGACATCCACACTGTGTCATTGTGCCACTCTCTGACCTCATGCTGTTTCTCCTGCCGTCACTTCCACTCTCTGTCATTGTGCCACTCTGTGGCCTACTCCTGTTGGTGCCACCTCCACACTCTGTCATTGTGCCACTCTCTGGCCTACTATTGTTTTTGCTACCTCCAGAATGTCATTGTGCCACTGTCTGATCTCATGCAGCTGCTGTGGCTGCTGCCGTGCCCTCCACATTCTGTCATTGTGCCACTCTCTGACCTCATTCTGCTGCTGTGGCTGCTGCCGTGACCTACACACTGTGTCATTTTGCCACTCTGTGGCCTACTCCTGTTTTTGCCACCTATAGAATGTCATTGTGCCACTCTCTGACCTCATGCTGCTGCTGAGGCTGCTGCCGTGCCCTCCACACTGTGTCATTGTGCCACTCTGTGGCCTACTCCTGTTTTTGCCACCTCCAGAATGTCATTGTGCCACTGTCTGCCCTCAACATAACTCAACACACAGCCATCAATTTCCTAGGCTATAAAAAGACTGCCAACACCCTGAAACTGAGCTGCAGCATGGTGGCCAAGACCATATAGCAGTTTAACAAGACATGTTCCACTCAGAATAGGCCTCACCATGGTTGACTACAGAAAATAAATGCATAAGCAACTCATCAGCTAATAGTGTGTCTTGGCCACCGAACCTTCCAACAAAATTTGTTTCGGTCCGAATCACTTCGGGACAAATCGCGTTAAAGAACAGCTATTTCCAGGGTGCACAGAGCCTGCAGGGTGCTGTAGAACGTTGTGCCATTTTTAAATATGCAGAGGGAGCTTGGTTTGGTCTTCATACAATGTTGTGTTTTAGTATGACACGCACATCACTGCCGCCGCTCTAAGAATCTCTTCACTATAAAAATCCATGTGCACTTAAGAGGGCAAAACTGACAAAAAAACTGAAGCGGGAATGTAGACTGATAAAGTCATGGCAGCGCCAGCTGGAAAAAAACAAGCTGAGGCTCAGGTGGCAACATCAGTGACAGAGTGTGAGGTGACGGCAGCAGCCACATCAGCATTATTCCAGAGAGGGGCACAATTACTTTCTGGAGGTTGCTAAAACAGGAGTAGGCCACAGATTGGCACAATGACACAGTGTGGAGTTGATGGCAGCAGCATGAGGTAAGAGAGTGGCACAATTACATTCTGGAGGTGGCAAAAACAGGAGTAGGCCACAGAGTGGCACAATAACACAGTGTGGAGGGCACGGCAGCAGCCACAGCAGCACCATGAGGTCAGACAGTGGCACAATGACAGAGTTTGTAGGTCACGGCAGCAGCCACAGCAGCAGCATGAGGTCAGACAGTGGCACAAATGAGAAAACAATGAGGGCAGCTCACCTGTTAGTCTTGTACAAACAGCAGTACAACACATTTATGAGTTTGTAAAATCTCCTAATCGTCTGGTGATCATGTCGCTAATGTTCCCCCATGGATGAATGACCGCACCCGGGTCTCTCCAGAATCCTCAATCTTGAATTCTAAGTTGTTTCTTCTATTCAGGAGAACTAGTTAATGGGTTGCTTAGTGGCTCTACACACTGTCCAAAGGAAATATTAATAAAAAGTTACAATGCACTATTAATGAAATAGTTATATAAGCTTAATGGCAACCATGCTATTAAAAATATACATGAAATAATTAAAACATAGTGAACATCACTAAAAGCTACACATTTCACGTATACTCATGACACACTTCCTCAGGCATGTAGGGGGGGAAGATAAATGTATCCTGGCTGAAAACATGCTCATTTATTTTAAATTGACACCCCAAAGACACCATTACCAGCCCATTCTGAGGACCTTGAAAAGGATTTTTACATAAAGTGCAGATGGTTTTACCATGTTTAGAAAGATTAATTTAAAGGGGTTGTCCCATTTTCACTTTTCACGGGCCTCATCAAAAATTTACTACTTCCTGTGCTTTTGATATTTAGTTTGCTAGCTCCTTTCCTAGCTGTCCTAGGGTGTTCTGTTGGATAGGTTGTGAAAACCAATTGCAGTTAAAAGCAAATGTTGGCTTTTAAATAGGAGAAAAGCGAGCTTATTTTCATAAGGGGAAAATTCTAGTGAAAAGAAAAAGGACATGTCCCCCAAGCCACACATTAGCTGTGAGTTGCTTAGCATTTATTTTCTGTGTAAACCTGGTGGGGCCTATTTGAGGGGGAACATGTCTTGTTAAATGTATATGGTCTTGGCCACCATGCTGCAGCCAGTTTCAGGGGTTGGCATTTCTTTTTATACTAGAATTGATGGCTTGTGTTAGTTATGTTTTGAGGGCACACCAAATTTACATGTTATCAAGCTGTACATGTATCAAAGTGTTATTTTCAGTGTTGTCCCATGAAAAAAAATAAAAATACAATATTTACAGTGAGGAAATATATATATACAGTGAGGAAAAGTATTTGATACACTGGTGAATTTGCAAGTTTTCCCACCTACAAAGAATGGAGAGGTCTGTAATTTTTTTTGTAGGTACATTTGAACTGTGGAGCAGAATCAAAACAGAATAAAATCCGAAAATCACTTGAATGATTTTTAATAATTAAATTTTCATTTAAATTTTATGGAAAAAGTATTTTGTCAACAGAAAAACAGAATTTAATATTAGGAGTGCGAGGGATTCTTAAAGAAAAATGAACAGGTCTGTAAAGTCAGAGTTCTTTCAGGTTGGTAGATGATCAAATACTTTTTTTCATGCAATAAAATGGAAATGAATTATTTAAGAATCATCCAATGTGATTTTTTTGGTATTTTTTTTTGTTCTACATTTTTAGGGGGGAACACTTGCAAAAAATAGTGTACAAATCTTATTTTTCTCATGGGTGCCTTCGAATTCCCTAAAAAATAATGCCAAAACAAAACAAATAAGTCAAAAATATTGAACTTGATCCTTAATTTTTTTTGGGGGAAAAAATCAATTTTATATTCTGAGTGGCAAAAAAATATGCAAATCTTTTTTTTTCAGTATTTGGGTTTAGCCCGTTTGGAGCAATAACTGCAATAACTGCATTTAATCATTTACCGTAATTGCAACCAAGTTCTGCACAAATTTTAGTCCATTCCTTTATACAAAACAGCTTCATCTATGTTAAATTGTTGAGTTCATATTTGCTGGTATAATTCATTAGTGATTGCTCCAACAATGATAGCAAGCATCCTGGCCCAGATGCAGCAAAACAGGCCCAAACTATGATATCCACCCCCACCTGTTTAGGATGTATGAAGTTTTTATGCTAGAATATAGTGTTTCATTCTCCAAACATAACACTTCTCATTTAAGCCTAAAAGCTCTATTTAAGTTGTATCCATCCACAAAAAATTGTTCCAATAGCCTTCACATAGTCCAGGTGATCTTTAGCAGACTGCAAATAAGCAGCCATGTTCATTTTGGAGAACACCGACTTTCTCCCTGCAATCCTGCTATGTGTACCATTATTGATCAGTGTCCTTCAGATGGTGCCCCCGCATTAAATTAGCTAATGTCAGAAAGGCCTTTAGTTGCTTAGAGGTTACCTTGGGTTCCATTCTGACTATCAGACACTTTGCTGTTGCCGTGGTACTTGTTGGTCGACCACCCCTAGGGAGGGTGATAAGGGTCTTGGTTTTCTTCCATTTGCTCACAATCTGTCTGTCTGGATTGGTGGAGTGCAAACTCTTTAGAGATAGTTTTGGAACCTTTCCCAGCCTGAGAAACATTAACAGCTCTTCCTCTGAGATCCTCAGAATTCTCCTTTGTTAGTGTCATGATAAACTTCCATAAATGTGTACTGTAGAGGAGTTGATTTTGGGGCCAATTCTATTCTTTCTGTCTTTCATCCTGAAAACCAGGCCCAGGACTGTCATGCTGAGGTGCCCACTATGTCCAAAGGTCCAAAATGCCCAGGGCCCTACTGGAGGTTTCCCCTGTGGACTAAACTGAGCCTGCAGTGGTGTACATTAAAGCTCCTGGGCCCTGCTGAATCGCATGTACCGGGCCTCACCAGATGGATGTCATGCACCATTTATAAGACTAGTGTCCTGTTATGTAGCAGAGGGTCCTTTGACTCTCTCAAGAATCAAGTTCCCCTGGTGTCCCCAACATTTTTTTATAGCTATGTTTGGGAAAAGTGCCAATTTTTTGGGCCCACTTTCTAGTCGGGGAAGGGAAAAAAAAATTTTTGAAACTCATTGAGATATTGTATTTCAAGATGTAAGACCAGCTTCCAGACACCGGACCAAAGGGAGCTCAGCCAGATGAAAATATCTTATTAAAAAAGCATTACTTTATTCCTTTCTTTTTTAAAAAACAGTAATAACCCATCACACGGAAAAATTGCATCCATAAAGGGAGTAATCACTCAGTTTAAACAAAGCCGGGAAAAGCGACGCGTTTGGGAGGTATGACCCCCTTTATCATGGCTTGAATCACTGTTTCATTGAGATATTGTCCTGAAAAAATAAATAGAATTTGATTTGTTACAACAAAAAAAAATCTATGTTTTCACTTAGTGCATCATATGGGCAAGAATATGGAACTATTACACTTTAACATCTGATTAAAGCTGCTTTTTAACATTTACTAAAGTGATAAAATTACCAACATAAAGGCAAGACAACAACATAATCAGTGAAGCCTCCCTAAAGATAACGATAATATAGAAAGAGTAATTTCTTAGACTGGTAGTTTCTTCGCTAAACACATGGATTTGAATAATGTCATTAAAAACCCTTAAAACATTAAAGAAAGGTAATAATTAGCAAATTACTGAGGAAAACTGTATAGGAGGTGTTTCCACACATTTTTCAAGTAATAATCACGTTTGATGTTACATATGATACAAAGAATCATACTATACCTTACATCTTGCTGATTTTCTCAATGCATAATCAAGAAAGAAGCCTGACATAAACTAAAATATGTGTATCATAATAATAGGAATTCAAGCCTCTTTCATATATTACTGTTTTCTGTCCATGGAATGATTTTCTAGAGATGGACAATGCACAGTTCAACTTCCAGAAGTGTTAAACATATTTGCTTTGTGAAAAATGACCACGCAACTGTGTTTAATTCAGTATTTCTGGTTATTAACAATCATGGAAATACTTGAAATGATCAGAAAGGATCCTTATCACACAAAAGATTCTCAAGCACTTGTCGTGCAGACAAAAACCAAAGAAAACTCAAACATGCATCAAATTTAATTGCCACCTACGAGAAATGAAAAATTCATGTACTCTTCCTTTGCAGGTCTCTTCACCTGATTCCCCAGTTATCTATTTGCTAACAATGGAGGCCTTCTGGGGAGAGGGGAGGAGGAGAACCTGTATATTCCTTTAAATCTTTCTCCCCAAAGGGGGAAAAAATGAGGTTTCGACTTCATTTTTTATGCAGTCCTATAAGAGTTTTGTAGTTTACGGTAGGCAGAAATAGATAAAGTCTATTGGTAGACAAAGAGTTAGAGCAGATCTTATCTCCTGCTTATTTACACAATCTTCCCTAGGTTACTGAATATCTTTCTCTGCTATAACAGTGGCCGGGCTAGTGACTTCACCCCCTACTTTATTTTATCGGCACAGAGCTTCTCACTCTCTGATTTTATCTTTCTAGTAAGAAAGACTTTAACTCTTAGAGTTAGACGGTTGGGGGCTGTGTTTATTTTGGTCATGCACCTCATATTCAACCCACTTGCCCAAGCCTGTTTCAGTTAGTGTAGCCTAAATCTGGTTACTAGCTATTCTGAATTTACTTTGTAGACCTAGTCTATCACAAGGCATTATGGGAAAGGAGCAGAGATGCTCAAGCGCCCTCTGTTGGATGTGACAAATCCTCTATTTGCTTTTGACCCGCTGGTTTTTAAAAAAGAAAAGGGTTTTTGCCGCCGGATCACTCATCTGATACAGCGCTGTTTCGGGTTTTCCCCCTATCGTGCAGAGCAGAGTTACGGGGCTGGGTGGGAAGGCAATGGTGGCTCAAAAAGGGAAAACAGCTTCTTTGGGGGAGACCATATGACGTGTAGATTTTTTGAACTGCCTTTTTGCCCTCCACTAAGCATCTGCATATCACAAAAAGACAATTAAAACCAATGAAGGGACATGAGTATGGCTTAAAATGAGACATCATGCAAAAAATTTTTGCTGCAATTTTTGGCACAAACCAAGCCAACTAATAAGCGGAATAAAATTAGAAAAGAAATGTTTAAGCATACCCCAGATTTATCATACAACATGATAAATGTGGCACATTTTTAGCCTGTCTAGTGTAAGTTTACACTAGGTATTAGACAGTATTAGTAAATGTACACCAATATGATCAAAATGTTCGCTAATAATCTCAAGCTTATAAACACAGTCAATTGATAAGAAATGGTACATGTCTGCCAGCACTGACCCTGCCTCTCTGCAAATAACTCTTTGCGAGCATCCCTAGTGCTGCTTAAGCCTCCAGCGTTTTTTCAGCCCCACTTTTTTACTACTTGTAATTTTTTTCATACTCTGCTATCACCATATCACTTTACCTACAGTTTGCCCACTACAATTCCATTTTGATCTCTAAATGTGATCTGTATGACGAAGGTCGTCAAGCGACCAAAATCTCACATCAATTCATGATCACCAGACCTTCCAGGATCCTTTATCAACAATAACTAATTCTTTAATTGAATGGACTGTAGTTTTGTACAGCGAAAAAATTTTTAATTTTTTTTGAAACACAAAGCTGGTGTGTGCTGTTGATTTTTTCAACTTGATTTTTTTTGCCCCTGCAGACCACTGTATATGTGTTTGTTTGCTTTCAGCATTGTGTGAATAGCTGCCACAATTTTTCTGGAGGTATCAGCATTCTGTAATCATACTCTTGCGCTTTAAGAGAGATTTTAATGACAGAAATATTATGGTGCACAAAGGCTGCACTAAGTGCTGCTGTAAATACATCATGCGAGTAGGTCTCCAATTATGCTAGTGTTACAAGTTTTTCTAAGCTTCCTAAACTTGTAAACTGTAAGTTATTAGCCTTTGCACTTAGCCTATAACACACATAATTTCATTAGCTATCTGAAAGTGATATTAGCAACAGCTCAGTCTTTGCCTATATTTGTTGACAAATACTGCCCATACTTGGCATGCTTAAAAATGATCAATGGCAAAAATGTCCAATCAGTTTGCAAATATATATAACAAAATAATAAAAAAAAAGAAAGTAATAACTGAGTTCAAAAGTATTTCCAACCAATGTAATGGTAATTAGGGTAGGTTTAAACGCAAAGTTGAAACGGCACGGTTTTTAGGTTTATCGGAATTTCCCTTCACGCGATTTTTTAGGTGAGAATCTGACATAATTATTATATCGCGCCTTTTTGCCGTTCTGTCATTTTGGCGGCCAGCAAATCAGCTTAGAGATAGAGCAGGTTGAGCTGGGTGTGCGACGTCAACTGTGAGGGTATGGTTTTATTGGCTGGAAAAAACACATGACCCCGTTTTGCATGAACAGCATTTCCTGTTTATCATATGTTTAGGTCTCTCACTGAGAGGAGTGTGCTAGATCTCTCTCAAAACAGCTAGCCAGTCAGGGACACGTTCTCTTTATTCATACGACAACTATGCTTTTAGCTGGTTTTAACATTAGAAATAGGAGATTAGAAATTTCCAGCTTTAGTTAGTTAGACAGAGACTTTTAAAAAAGCATTAGCGCCCGTACAGCTGCGGGGGAGGGAGAGAGAGGGGGTGGGGGGCCAACAAAGAAGGGAGGCAGGCTTTTTAAGGAGAGTGGATATTGTGCAGCCCCGACTCTGCTTTGTATCTGCAGTGAAATGGGTTTTTTTTTCCAGTTTTTGGCCCGCACACCCCCCCTGAGTTGAAAAAGTCCTTTTATTTTTTGCACCCAGTTTTGTTTAAAAAACCCACCTTTTCCTTACTTTTTGGATACAGAAATTTGCTAGTAATTCCCGGGGGTATTTCATAGGTCAAAACCCCCCCTTTTTTTCCGTTTTAAATTTTATTTGGGGGTTTCCACTTTGGCGAGCCCATTTTTGTTCAAAAAACCCACCTTGTACGACTTAGGATAAGAAATTTGCTAGTAATTGCAGGTGTTTTTCATAGGTGAAAACCCCCCCTTTTTTTATCCATATAAAATTTTTAAAAAGGTGTTTTTTATTTGGCGCAGCCCCCTTTTTGTTCAAAGCCCACCTTGTATTATATTAGGATACAGAAATTTGCTAGTAATTGAAAAGGGGTTTTCAAGGTGCAAAAAACCCAATTTTATTTCCGTATAACATTTAAATAGCTGTATTTCCCTTTTTTGCGGCCCTCAGTTTTGTTCAAAGAGCCACCTTGTACTTAAATTTGAATACGAACTTTTGTGGTAAATGCTGTTTTTATTTCATTGGTGACAACTAACCTTTTATTATCCCCTTTTAAAATTTAAAAAGGTATTTCACTTTGGTACGGCCCGGGTTTTTTTAAAGAGACCTTGTACTTAAATTTGAAACAGAAATTTTGTGGTAATGCTGTTTTATTTCTTGGTGCAAAACCCCCCTTTTTTATCCCTTAACTTTTAAAAAGTGTATTGCCTTTGGTTGCCCCCGATTTTTTCAAAAAAGCCACCTTGTACTTAAATTTGATCGAAATTTTGGGTTTCTGTTGGTTTTTATTTTTATTGGTTTTCAAAAACACCCCGTTTTTATCGTTTTTAAATTTTAAATACTGTATTGCCGTGGTGCGCCCAGTTTTTTTAAATAGCCACGTTGTAAGACAATTTGATAGAAAAAAAATTTTTTTAGCAAATGTTCCGTTTGTCATTCTGCAAAAACGCAATTTCTATCTGTGTAAATTCTGAATAGTTTTATTTTCGCTCGGGAATCTCGTTTTGCGCAGATAGACACTTGTTGATAGTATGTTTAAAAAATATCAATTCCTGGTCTACTGGGAGTTGTAAATCCCTGGGGAAAGGAAGAAAACCCGTGATTTTGTCTTACGTTTTTCCACCAGACCGCATTTCACAAGTATTGCTAGAAACAAAATTTAGTTTCTAATCTAGTTGGGTGTAGGGAAAATTTGAGGGATTTAAAGAAAAGCTGGTTTTGCCCTTTTCAATAAGATGTCAAAACTCTTCCCCTACCCTTTTTATTTCTTTTCTTTTGAAAGGGGAACAAATGCAGTGGGAAGGGGCAAAGGGGGTGAGGCATGGGGGTAAGGTTACGAGAGAAGGTGCTCTTCCAGTCTGGGGACAACCGCAAAGCCAGGGATCGTCGGTTACAGGCCGTCAGGGCCCGTCATTTCTGGGTCAGGGGCCTGTGAATCTCAGTAACGAAAAAGCGTCGCCAATTGTTCTTCAGGGTTAATGCAACCTGCATGTGCGTCACGACAAGGATAGTCTGTCAGTTCAACTAAAATGGTGGTTGAAAGACTCCTGTTTTTTTTTTTTTTTTTGGGACTTTTTTAAAATTTAGGGTCATGCAGGTTTGGGGCCAGTTTTTTACCCAGGAAAAGGGATAGTAATTTCCAGGGAAAAAAAAAAGGTGGTTAAAAAACTCCTTTTTCCGGGACTTTTTAATCTGTGGGTCAGACAGATTTAAGGGGCATGCTGGTTCAAGGACGGGATAGTCAAGTCCAGTTCAAAATAAAATGATGGTTCAAATATATGCCTTCTGGACTTTTAAATTTTTGGGGTCATGCAGGTTTAAGGGTCATGCTGGGGTACAAGACAGGGGTGTGAAAGGTTGTGAGTTTTTTTCTGTGACCCTTTTTGCTTAATTTGTTGCCCCTTGTTAGACATATCCATTTTACTGTTGTGGTGTTTTTTCCGCTTCTCCAGCCCTGTTTGGGTGTAAAAATGAAGGGTGTTGTTCCTCCCCTAGACTTTAAAGGTCATCTCCCATTATCTATTTTCGGGTATAGTATGGCATGATAATTGACGATATCGACTATCAAACCGATGACGATAGTTTAGCAATCGCTATCACCAATGGTAATGATAAAAAAGGAAACCCTGTAAGGCAGGATTTTTGGACGACTTATAAAACAGGCACTGCCCCGGGCCCGTTCTAAAGGTTTTTGACGAGTGTAGAATTCGACAATATGTATGAACCTGTTGTACAGCGGTTCATAAATGTGCAGCTTTATAAGTGGTGCGCAGCATTAACGTAGCATGTTGTAAGTGATGCAAGTCATGCACCAAAACTGTTTATAAACTTGAGGTGCCTCAAGCAAGATCACTACAATAGTTTTTATTCATGAATTATTTTAACAGCTTTTATTTTATTTCTAGCCTGTTATATGTAATCATGTAAATACTACGTAATCCCGGGAAATACCTGAATGAGAAAGGGAAGTTATTGTGATGCTTATTTTTTGAGAATTTTAATATTATTATTTTATATTTTTTATTTTTTTTATTTTTTTATTAATTCTATCTTGTTTTATTTTGTTATAAGTTATTTTTTATTACTATAGGGGGGTATTTGTTGGGGAAAAAATTAGTTTTTTTCCCATTGGCAATTACATTATTTAAAAACTTTTGGGCTCAGCCATACCACTTTTAAATTGATCTGGCTTGTTATGACAGGTTTTTGACAATTTATAAATGTGTTAAACGAACAATCGGTGACATGACCCCTTAAAACAGTCATTCAAAATGTTGGGTCTGTTGCACAATGCTCCAGATTTTGGTGTACGACTGTTCATACATCTAACGAACAGGGTTACGACAGGCTTTTTGGCTTAAAGTACGCCAGAAAACTGAAGCAACCCCATTCATGTATGTTGCCTACATAGGATACAAATGAATGAAAAAAAAAGTGAATGCGTTAACAAAAATGGCAAAATGGAGTAAGTGGCATCATACTGTAAATTTGGCACAAAATGCTAGGCATGTTAGACACATAGGATGACATGTATTAACGAGACTGCGCCAGTTTTCTGGCATGATTTGCACCAAAAAAACTGTCATAGCCATGTTCTATAGATGTGTAAACAGTCATATGCTAAAACTTGGACCATTCTGCGACAGACATGGCACTTTTACATGAGCCAAAAATGTGACAAAAATATGCAAGGCATACAACAATCCAGATTTATGAACCCACATTTGAGACTTTCATACATTTGGGCTCATTCTACACTTAGAAAAGGCGATTTAGAACTGGCAAGTCAGTGCCAAGTTCATACATGTCACCGATAGATGGAAATTGATTGAATGGCAGTAAATACAGGGTTAATATGTGCCAAATATACTAAGGCTTAAAGGGGTGTTCCCACAAGGAAACATCTGCTTCATGTGTTGACTCATAACTAGTTACAAGTCAACTGTGCATGAGAATGTGAAGGGTGGTGCTTGCTGTTGTCCTTCCCATTTACTTCTATGAGGATCTCGAATATAGCTGAGTGAGTTGGCTCAGCTATATTTGGAATAGCTAACTACAAGCCAGCTTGTGAAGCGGATGTTTCGTCGTTGGAACACCCCTTTAATACACTTGGCATATCTTTCATTGTCTGTCTGCCTGAAAGAGAAATTTATATTACCTAGACCCTGAAGTAGATTTCAGCTTTATTTTGCACCACTTACTGGCATAAATTATAGTAAATTTGTCAAGCTGTGTGCAAGCGGTGGAATAAGCCAGTCTTCGCCAGAGTCTGCCGCAAGGTTGGTTGAAATTGTGCAGCGTGGTACAAAGGATCAGGCAGAGGCATAATCAAATGTGGACATTAAGGTCAGGGCAGGCGGCAGGAAAACACGGTGAAAGTTGAAGCAATAGAGTTAGTATGCAGAGGAACACAATAACATGCCAAACTCTCTCTCTCAATACACACCAACAAGAAGATATAGGGTTAGTGCCCGGGGATTAACCAGTCTTCGTCATACAGCTGAGCACCGCAGCAGAGCAGGGAGAGGTGAGTACTAGCAGTCCAGGGTAGGGAAAACATGAGCTTGAAGACTTGGTAGCCAAGGAAGGGTAGGCTAATCTGTTCAAAGACGCACTTTTTAAGTTTGGCGTAGAGATGATTGCTATGTAAGCGTCTTAGAACCAAGCAAACATGGTCCCGATGATTTTCAAGCATAGATAAAAAAATCAAGATGTCATAAGATAAAATCATAAGATAAACCACAACACAGACATAAAGGAGGTCTCTGAAGATGTTGTTAATGAAATCTTGGAAGATGGCAGGGGCGTTGGATACACTGAACAGTATCACAAGATTCTTAAAGTGTCTGTCAAGGGTATCATCGCCTTTACATTTAGTAAAGTTCAGTAAAGGTCTTGGCTCCATGAAGACTGTTAAAGAGTTTGGAGATCAGAGACATTGGATACCGTTTTTTCATGGTTATCTTGTTGACACCCCCGGTAGTCAATGCAGGGGGGGAAAGAACCATCTTTCTTTTCTATGAAAAAGAACCTGGCACTGGCTGGAGAGGGGGACTTGTGGATGAAGCATTTCTGTAAATTTTCTTTCATATAGGCCGACATGGCCTGGGTCTCAGGCACTGTCAATAAGTAGACTCTACCCAGAAGAGGCACCATGCCAGGCAGGGGGTCTATCATACAGCCATAGGTCCAACGAGGCTGAAGAGCCTCAGCTTGCTTCTCACAAAAGACATCAGCAAATTCCTGGTATTGAGATGGGAGACCTGGAAGAGGAGTGGAAGGTTTCAGTGGTGAAGTAGCATGCACCAGACGAGGTGGCGTAAGACAGCAGAATTACAGTTTTGTCCCCAGTGAGTGACCTCACCTGTTTGCCAATTGAACACGAGAGCATGGCGCTGTAGCCGAGGAAGTCCCAGAAGAACTGCAGAGGAGGAACGAGGCAACATATGGAATGCCATATTTTCTTTATGTAACGCCCCCACTTAAAGCCAGAGGCTCAGTAGGAAACTGAATGGAGTCTCTCAGGCATACTCCATTAATTGACAAGATAATCAATGAAGCATCAACAAAATTCCCATCCGAACCAGAAGCCATGAAATCTGTGGCTTGAAACGAGGTACCAGATGAGGAGGAGAGTAGGACCGGCATGCTCAGATGTGGATAGGTAGTATTCACACCTAGGGATGCCTCTCCCATGAAGCCTAGGTGTGGGAGTTTCCTTAAAGAAATGCTCGGAATTGCCGCAGTAGAGGCAGAGGTTCTGCTAATGTCAGCAGGCACGTTCATGCTCAGTCAGATGGGCTCTTTCCACTTTCATGGGCTCATCTTGCGAAAACATTGGTGGAGGAAATGAAGGCATTTGGAACACCAGAGCAAGTCAAGGAAGTCGAGGGGGGCGGATGGTTTCATGCTGTTGGCAGATCTCTTGCTGTTTCTCTTCCAAACGGATGTCTATTCCTGTAGCTAAATGAAGTCCATCCAGAGTTCTCTACAGGCCTGCTTGTCTTTGATTCTTGCTGCAAAGCCTTGCCAGAACATTTCTCTGATGGGCCTCATTATTCCACACTAATTCAGCCATCAACGTGTACAACTGCAGTGCCTATTGCCCGGCGTGGAGTTGCCCTGACGTAGACGGAGAAGAGAAGCCGTGGCAGAAGATGCTTGTCCAGGCACTTTAAACACATTTCAGGCGGCTTCAAGGAACACCTGGAGGTTTGCAGTCACAGGGTCTCCTCAGCCCCAGAGGGGTGTGGCCCAGGCAAAGGTTTTGCCAGACAGTAGACTTATAATAAACTCCACCTTGGCTCACTCAGAGAGGAACTGTTTCGCCATCATCTCCATATAAATGGAGCACTGACTTAAGAACCCCTTGTAGGACTTGGGGTTCCCATTGTAACGTGGAAGTAGAGGTAAATGTAAGGCAGGACCTGATGAGGTCAGAGGGGCAGGAGGAGGGCAACTTACCATGGGTGGAGGAGCTGGTGAGGCCCAAGGGAGGCGGGCTGCAGTATTCTGCATAGTGTCCACTAGTTGGTGAATACGATGATTCTGATGGGCTACTACAGCTGAGATTTCCTGGAGTTCAGGCAGTGACACCCTGGTGGGATACATAGCCAGTTTGAACTGCAAAAAGTACCCAAGGTGTGGACCCGCTGGACCACCGCAAGCGGTGGTATAAGCCACATCAAGGAACTGATTCTAAGGAGCCTTCCGGTCTTTGCCAGAGCCTGTCACAAGGCCAGATCACTACCCCTGATTTGACTTGCTTGCTGTGATGGCAGGGGTGCAGCATGATACAAAAGGTCAGGCAGAAGCATAGTCAAATCCAGGCCATAAGGTCAGGGCAGGTGGCAGTCAAATAAGGTCAAAGTCCAAGCAGTAGGTCAGTACACAATGGGACACAAAAACACGCTAAACTCTCTTTTGATACACATCAAGCTATCCTGGAGTATCTCACTGAAAATAAATGTATAACGCCGTTCCAGCATGGGTTTATGAAGGATCGGTCCTGTCAGACTAATCTCATCAGCTTCTATGAGGAAGTCAGTGCTAGACTGGATCGGGGTGAGGCACTGGATGTCATATATCTAGATTTTTCTACAGCATTTGATACGGTGCCACATAAAAGGTTGGTAAATAAAATGAGAATGCTTGGACTGGGGGAAAATGTGTGCAAGTGGGTAAGCAACTGGCTCACTGATAGAAAGCAAAGGGTAGTATATATACAAGACGGTTATCATACTCTCATTTTCATTAACGACCTTACACATGGATTGCACAGTAGAATATCGATCTTTGCAGACGATACAAAGCTCTGTAAAGTAATCAACACAATAGAGGATAATGTGTTATTACAAAGGGATCTGGATAAGTTGGAGGCCTGGGCAGGGAAATGGCAGATGAGGTTTAACACAGATAAATGCAAGGTTATGCACATGGGGAGGAAAAATCCATTACATGACTACATGTTAAATGGAAAAAGGCTGGGTAAAAGTGACATGGAGAAGGACTTGGGAATCCTGGTGGACAGTAAACTTAATTGTAGCAGCCAGTGTCAGACAGCAGCTGCCAAGGCAAATAGGATCATGGGGTGCATTAGAAGGGGCATAGAGGCACATGTTGAGAACATTATTCTCCCATTATACAAGTCGCTGATTAGACCACACATTAGACCACACATGGAATATTGTGTACAGTTTTGGGCACCAGTGCACAGGAAAGACATTGTAGAGCTTGAACAGGTACAAAGGCGGGCAACAAAAATAATAAAAGGACTGGGTGGACTACAGTACCCAGAAAGATTAGCAAGATTAGGGTTATTTAGTTTAGAGAAAAGACGGCTTCGGGGGGGACATAATAAATATGTTTAAATACATCAAAGGTCAATATAGAGATCTCTCCCAAGATTTATTTATACCCAGGACTGTATCTAGAACAAGAGGGCATCCTCTACGTCTTGAGGAACGAAAGTTTCTACATAAACATAGAAAGGGATTCTTTACTGTAAGAGCAGTGAGACTATGGAACTCTTTGCCAGAGGAACTTGTCATGGTGAATTCACTAACAGAGTTCAAAAAGGGTTTGAATGCATTTCTGGAGCGTAATAATATAACAAGTTATAGTGTCTAGGATTCTGGAGAGGGGTCATTGATCCAGGGATTTTTCCGATTGCCAGATTGGAGTCGGGAAGGAATTTTTTCCCTAAAATGAGGACAATTGGCTTCTACCTCATTGGGGTTTTTTGCCTTCCTCTGGATCAACACCTTAGCACAACAGGCTGAACTGGATGGACGTCTCGTCTTTTTTCGGCCTTACAAACTATGAAACTATGAAACAAACTGGCAAGGCAAACAGGTGGGGAAAACAAGATATAGGGTCATCGCCCAGTGATTAACCAATCACCGGTGCACTGGCACTTTAAAATTCATACAGCAGGGGAAATACAAGCACGACCGCTGCCCAGTGTGACATATATATAGAAGAAGTGGAAGAACCAATAGGTTCATGTGAATTGTATAAAAATATTCTTTTACCAAAAGAGTAAAATTTGTCAAATAATTGCCTTTGACGTTTTGTCTATCTAATTGAGCTAATAAACAATTCTAAGCTTTTATTGGTTTTAGTAGCCAAGTATTTAGTATTGTTTGCTAATAATAAAATAATCTTGGTAATAAGGCCAAGGAGATTTCGTAAAGACCAGTTTAATGTATGTGTCTTCTGTCTCTCCTCAGCAAGTTGTAGTTTTTGCCGGTGGTAGCTACATTCCTCACTTCTAGGAGAAAATTTATACTAATCATTAATTTAAATCCAAAAAGCAATTGAGAATTGTGCTCTGTACTTTAAAGTTGAAGCAACACCACCTACTTTAAAAAAAATATTGTTTGGTGTCAAACAGTTCAAAAGTCTACAGTGTATTTTTTCTCTATTTTAGAATACTTGCATAATTCACTAATTGCTCCCACTTGCTTTCCTTAAGCCTTTTCATAGCCTTCACACATATATATAAATATTTTGAGCCACAATTTCGCTCTAAACCACTCCTAAACAGAACAATGTGCATGAGAAAGATTTTTCAGCTTTCACTGCTGTACTTCAGGGAAGACAAAGCATCCCTGGGCCAATCTTGTTCCAAGATCCAATTGAAAGCATTTTCTCCCTTTTTCTAAGCCATTGAAACTTGAAGATTTTTGGGGTTTGGAATCTGAGATGAATCTAAAAAATGTATTGGACTTAGTTCAAATGTTTTGTGTCGTCATCAATCTCTAATGATTGCAAACTTCATTTAAATGTATACGCTTGGAATGTATTTCTGCAAAACAAAACCTTTACAAGAGATAAACTTAAATTCTAGGTAAAGCAAATGTGCTAAAAATATTGCATTTTTTTAGTTCCATGCACATGAACTACACTACAGGAACAGTGGTCCTGTAAGCATTCCTGAGCATTCCTACATGTCAGAAATGGTTATACAGTTCAAACCGATCCACAGAGTCCTCCAGCTAATTAGAAAGATTACACTGGGGTTCGATGACTTGACTTACTAGACTCGGAATCTTATTGAGGGATAAATCAGATTTATATATTCAGCAGCAAGATAAATGTTTGACCAGAAGGGATTTATTACTGGTCATATCGCCTCCATATCTATTCCAACAGAACAGATAACTGTTTAATCTTTGCAGCAAATGATGACAAACCAGAACTCCAGCTGCTGCTCCTGGTAATGCCCATATTCCGTTGCTTTATATTTTTCACGTCTCCACATCTCCTAGAGCGAAAATTAACAGCAGCTGTGGCAACGAATGTCTGATTGATGGCTTACAGATCCAGATGGCAGAGTCTAGGATGTTTTTGCCTTGAACCTGAAACTGTCTCAAATGCTATTATTCATATCCAGTTATACACAGCTATCTCCACTACTTCACCGGATTACAGGTTCTAATCATGGCTACGATAATGGCAAATGATGTTCTGGGATTACCTGCAGGTGAGCAGATGGTTGCAGACTCCACAAGACAGAAAATCTTAGCCAAAGATATGTTGATGATATCATTACCTCATTACCAAATCACAAGTTCAGCTTTAGCAAAACTAAAATCAGCAACAAGAAATTCTGGTCTCATCCTATCTATCTATCTATCTATCTATCTATCTATCTATCTATCTATCTATATGCAGTGTGGAAAATAAGCATTTGACACACTGATGATTTTGCAAGTTTTCCCACCTACAAAGAATGAAAAGGTCTGTAATTTTTTTTGTAGGTACACTTCAACTGTGAGAGACAGAATCTAAAAAAAAATACAGAAAATCACATTGTATGATTTTTAAATAATTAATATGCATTTTATTGCATGAAATAAGTATTTGATCACCTACCTACAAGCAAAAATTCCTTTAAGAAGCCCTCCTACTCTGCACTTATTACCTGTATTAATTACACCTGTTTGAACTCATTACCTACAAAACACACCTGTCCATACACTCAATCAATCACACTCCAATCTCTTCACCATGGTCAAGACCAAAGAACTATGTAAGGTAAGGACACCAGAACCAAAATTATCAACCTGGGATTGACTACAGAACAATAGGCAAGCAGCCTGGGGAGAAGGCAACAATTGTTGGTGCAATTATTAGAAAATGAAAGAAACACAAGATGACTGTCAGTCTTCCTCGGTCTGGGGTTCCATGCACGATGTCGCCTCATGGGGTGAGGATATTCCAAGAAAGGTCAGGAAACAGCCCAGAACTAAACCTGGTCAATGACCTGAATAGAGCTGGGGCCACAGTCTCAAAGTTTACAATTAGTAACACACATTCGTCATGGATTAAAAATCCTGCAGAGCACGCAAGGTCCCCCTGCTCACACCAGCACATGTCCAAGCCCATTCAAAGTTCTCCAATGACCATCTGAATGATCCAGAAGAGGCATGGGAGAAAGTCATGTGGTCAGATGAGACTAAAATAGAACTTTTTGGTATCAACTCCACTCACCGTGTTTGAAGGAAGAAGAAAGATAAGTACAACCCCAAGAACACTGTCCCAACCATGAAGCATGGGGATGGAAAGATCATACTTTGGGGGTGCTTTTCTGCAAACAGGACTGGACAACTGCTCCATATTAAAAGGAGGATAGATGAGGCCATGCATCGCGAGATTTTGACCAACAACCTCCTTTCCTCAGTAAGAACATTAAAGTTTGGTCATGGCTGAGTCTTCCAGCAGGACAATGACCTGAAGCACACAGTCAGGGCAACTAAAGAGTGGCTCTGTAAGAAGCATTTCAAAGTCCTGGAGTGGCCTAGCCAGCTTCCAGACCTGAATCCAATTGAAAATCTTTGGAGGTACCAGAAACTCAATGTAGCCCAGTGACAGCCCCGAAACCTGAAAGACCCAGAGAAAATCTATATGGAGAGGTGGGTCAAAATGCCTGTTGCAGTGTGTGCAAACTTGGTCAAGAACTACAGGAATTGTCTGACCTCTGTAATTGCAAACAAAGGTTTCTGTACCAAATAGTATGTTCTGTTAATGCAATAAAATGCAAATGAATTATTTAAAAATCATACAATGTGATTTATTGGATTTTTTTTGTAGATTCTGTCTCTCACAGTTGAAGTGTATTTGTGATAAAAATGATTGACCTCTCCATTCTTTACAGGTGAGATAACTTGCAAAATCAGATATATATATATATATATATTATATATATATATATATATATATTATATATATATATATTTATATATATATATAATATATATATATATATATATTATATATATATACACGCACACACACAAACACACACATATACAAGTAAAATCATGGTGGCATGATGGCTCAGTGGTTAGCATTGGGATTCTTTGCATGTATGTATGGGTTTTCTCTGAATACTTAAATTTTCTGAAAAAGAAAAAAAAAAAAAAGAACAAGCAATCTCCATACAGCATTGCAGAATATGCCGGCACTACCCCGTTTCCCCGAAAATAAGACACCCCCGAAAATAAGACATAGTGCTTTTTTTATGCAATTCAGAGTTTGGCTGCTTATGCTAATGTTTGTAATCAAATCTCTACAGTATTTTAATACATGTTGATGTTTTGTTCAACAATAAATGTAAATTCTTAGAAGAAATTCATAGAAGAAAAAAAACACCCCCTAAAAATAAGTCTTAGCTCGTCTTTAGGAGCAAAAAATAATATAAGACACTGTCTTATTTTCGGGGAAACAGGGTATATAGGCAATAAAAAATAGGATGAATCTGGAGAGTCTGAAAAGCGCTCTTCAACTTCTCCCTGGCAAAGCCTTTTTTTCTCATCGCCTTCATTTTTCCTTTTTGTTTTCCAAAAGCCATAACTTTTTTATTTTTCCATCTACATAATCTTATGAGGGATTGTTTTTTTTTTTTGTAATACAATATGTATTTGTCAGTGGTGCCATTGACTGTGCCATATAACATGCTGGGAAAATGGAGTTTTCATTATTACTTTTACTTACTTTTAAAAATATTCTTAATTTTTTTTATTGTGCTGCAGCACCATTGAATGTGATCTATAATTTTTGACCTGATTGAGTTGTCATTTTTTCAAAATGAATTTTATTTTTATTTGTACCATTTGGAATGCATGCAACATTTTTTTGTATTAATAGATCAGACTTTTATGGATTCAGCAATACCAATTATGTGTAACGTTTGTATTTTTAAAATGGCGAAAGGGGGGTGTTTTCAACTTATAAAATTTTTCTTTTTAAAAACTTAAAAAAAAAATTATACTGACACTTGTAGACCCTTAGGGCGACATGTGTGTATGGGGCTGCACCAGAAGTCTGGTGTGTTTTCAGCCCAAAAACTGGTGCAGCCTCGTTCGCTATATTTTTAATCTGCTGCACTCCAGTATCAGGTGCATTACAGAGCGCATGAGGCACTTTGTAATGCGCCTGATTTCGGGGAGGCGGGGCACACTAGAAACGTACTGAGCTACAGATTTATAGCTTCAGTAACCGCAGTAGAACAGGTTCAGAAATCAGGCGCATGCTATACTATTCTAATGCGCATAAAAATTGTCGTCTAAGCGCCATAAATCATACAAGTCGCCCTTAGTGTTCAGGACCACTAGGAGTCACGATCACTTGTACACCCTTCCTCATTATAGATATAAGATGGAAGGGTGTACCAAGATGGCAATCCCATTACTTTCTGCCTAAGCACAGGAAGTAATAGGAGTAGTAACATTACAGCTACAGAAGCCTTCATTAGGCTTCCATCTGCCATTTAAACAGCTCGGTACCCCATGAATTTGTCATGGAGGGGCGATCGGAGTGAGAAATGGTGCCAAATCGTTCCTTATTCATTTAGGCACTGTGTTCGCAATTTCCACAACACTTAAAAGGTTAATCAGCAGTGATTTGAGCCTGCTCCAATCATTGCTGTTAGCGGTGGGTGTTGGCTACAGTTAACAGCCGGCACTTGTGTGTATGGAGCAAGCTCAGCCAGTGAGCCTGCTCCATACTCAATTACCAACAATAGAATGTACCCATATGTTCACTGTCAGAAAGGGGTTAAAAAAATAATTACATAGGACCTAGTTCACATCTGTGTCAGAAGTTCCATTCGGAGCCTCTGTCACAGGTTACATCAAAAATGAAAAAATACTATTATTTTTCCGTTCAAATGATGGATACCATGACAAATCCCCATGGAACTGATCTGGAACCAAGTTATTTTTTTGGTTTTCATTTCCTGTGCTAGAACAGAAAAATAGAACAGCACAGGTATAAACCAGGCTGAACCTTGTAAGAAAACTCGTAAGGCTGGAGGTACATACCCACTGTGAATAACAACTACAGTGCAAAATATTATCAACAGCTTTTGTAGCAATTGATATTACTTTTGCGTGAATTCAGTATAGTATTCTTTCCTTTCACATCCTTTCACAGTCAATAAAAATCTCATGCAAAGTGCAATCTGTAACACTTATCATTGCACACAGGAGAGGCATGTGCAAAGGCCCTGTATGGAAGCACATGGGACAACATGTATGAAAACTTTCTAGGTTTAAAACTCACCTTGTTGCCCATAGCAACCAATCAGAGCGCTCCTTGTTGCTATGGGCAACAAAGTGAGTTTTAGACCTAGACAGTTTTCATACATATGGCCCATGGAGTCATACATATTCTCCCTTAGACCCTATTCACATCTTGTTTTTGTATAACGTTAGTGATATCTGTCAGGATACCATGAAAATTTATCCTGGAGGATACCATAGCAGTGCCGCAACAGGGACATAGACTTAGGGTATGTTCACACAGCATAATTGCGGGGCGTAATTACCCCGGTACGTCGGGAGATCGGCACGAGCTCCTGCGGGGCGGGGGGGCATGCAATCCACCAGCCCCATAGATATTTATTACTAGCGGCGCGTATTCGCCGCTAGTAATTGACCTTTCACTTATCTCCCCCGCGGCGTATTGTCCGAGCGGGGAGAGGAGACGTAATCCACAGTTCTCTATGAGAACTGTGGATTACCATAATGACTGGGATGTATCACAACCCATATTTACCGCAGTACGCCACGAAATACAGGCTGAAATACGTCACAATTTGAGCCGTGTGAATATAGCCTGATGTTACGGGTGTCCCCGCGGCCCCCGTGCTGGGCCGCGGGGACACCCCCACCCTCGCTGCCTGTCCTGACCTTCTGCCTGTCCCCGACTACGAACCATTGCCGCCTGTCCTGACCTTCTGCCTGTCCCCAACTACGAGCCTGCCTAATGATTCTGTACCACGCCACACCACGGCAGCCACCGCAAGCAAGTCACGTCAGGGGTAGCGACCTGGTAGCAATCCGCTGCAGCAAGTCCATCCCGCTTTGCGGCGGGCTCTGGTGAAAACCGGACCTACTTAGACTCCGCTCCCTGGTGTGTCTAATACCATCGCTTGCAGTGGTCCAGAGGATCCACTACCACTGACCGTTACAGTTCGATTCGGCCATGGATCCCGCCAAAGTGCCTCTACTGAGCGTCTCTGACATCACCACCATCGTGGCTTAGCAATCGAAGCAGATCACGCAGCAAGCGCAGCAGCTTAACCAGCTGTCTTCCATGATGCAGCAGCTCCTCGCCACTCAGCAGCAATCGGCTGCGGTGGCTCCTCCCGTGGCAGCCATTCCGGGAATCTCCGCCGGTCCTAAACTCCGGTTGTCCATGCCGACGAAGTTTGATGGGGACCCAAAGGCCTGCAGGGGCTTCATCACCCAGTGCTCCCTGCACGTGGAACTTATGGCTGGTCAGTTCCCGTCAGAAAGGTCCAAGGTGGCCTTCATGGTCAGTCTCCTCTCCGGAAAAGCCCTGGCCTGGGCAACTCCACTCTGGGACCGAGGTGATCCGGTCACAGCTGATCTGGCGTCATTCCTGCAGGAGTTCCGCAGTGTCTTTGAAGAGCCTGCCCGCGCTTCGTCTGCCGAGACCGCCCTACAGAACCTGCAGCTAGGGAACTCCTCCGTAGGTGACTACTCCGTGCAATTCCGCCATAGCATCGGAGTTGGCTTGGGATGATGCAGCATTGTGCGCCACGTTCAATACGGACCTCTCCAGCCAGATTAAGGATGCCCTTTCCACCCGGGACCCTCTGTCTTCATTAAGTGAGCTCATCCATCTGGCGACCCGGATTGACATCCGTTTCTTGAGAAGCACCGTCAAGAGCGTGTACCAGCTCAAACACATCGTCTACCTCGTCTTGCGCCGGTGTTTCTTCGGCCTCCACTGCCTCCTTCCCAGCCAACCATGGAAGAGGCCATGCAAGTGGACAGAGCCCACCTGTCTCCGCAAGAACTTAACTGATGACGTGAGGAGAACCTATGCCTCTACTGCGGCAGCCCAGAACATCTCCTCAGGGGTTGTCCGCTCCGTCCGGGAAACGCGCACACCTAGGCTTCGTGGGAGAGGCGTCCCTAGGTGTGAGCAATACCTCTCCCCGTCTCACCTTGCCGGTTCGGATCACTACCCATTCCGGAATTTTGTTCCAAGCCGGAAATTTTATTGATGCTACCCTGGTGACTAAGTATCGCCTCCCGGTGGTCCGTTTAGACCAGTCCTTGGTCATCTCGTCTGTCAGCAGCGAACTGCTGAGTGATTCCATCCTCTTTCGGACGGAACCGGTGTCTCTGCAAGTGGGAGCTCTACATAAAGAGAGGATTGCATTGTTCGTGCTACCCCGTTCTTCCTCAACTATTCTCCTGGGGCTTCCGTGGCTGCAACGTCACACACCTATGCTTGACTGGAAGATGGGCAAAGTTCTGAGTTGGGGTCACGACTGCCAGTCTCGCTGCTTAGTGGCACCTCGCCCGCTGCGCTCCACTCCTCCACGGCTATCTCCCAAAACTCTTCCGGGTCTGACAGCACAGTACCAGGACTTTCAGGATATTTTTACAGAGAAGCAAGCGGAAACTCTCCCGCCTCATCGTGCCTATGATTGTCCCATTGATCTACTGCCCGGGACTAGTCCTCCCCGGGGTAGGGTCTACCCACTATCTGTACTCGAGACCCAGGCTATGTCAACCTACATTCGAGAAAATCTTCGTAAAGGCTTCATTCGCAAGTCCACCTCTCCTGCAGGCGCTGTTTTTTTCTTTGTGGAAAAGAAGGACAGGTCATTGCGCCCGTGCATTGATTACCGTAGACTGAAAAAAAATCACCATTAAAAACCAGTATCCTTTACCATTAACTACCGAACTCTTTGACCATCTCCGAGGGGCCAGAATCTTTTCCATGTTGGATTTGCGGGGTGCCTACAACCTCATTCGGATCAGAGAGGGGGACGAGTGGAAGACGGCCTTTAACACTCGGGATGGGCACTTCGAATATCTGGTGATGCCCTTCGGCCTGTGCAATGCCCCCGCGGTTTTCCAGGAGATCGTTAATGATATTTTCAGAGATCTCCTATATTCCTGTGGTTTACCTGATTTTTTTACCCGATCTGGAGTCCACCAGTCCCACGTGCGTCAGGTACTGAGGCGTCTACGCACCAATCATCTCTATGCCAAGCTAGAAAAATGCATTTTCCACCAGACCAGCCTACCGTTTCTCGGCTACATTATCTCCAACAAGGGCTACAGATGGACCCTGCCAAGCTGTCCGCCATCCTACAGTGGCCTCGACCTGTCGGTCTTCGGGCCATCCAACGCATTTTGGGGTGTGTGAACTCTTACCGGCAGTTCATCCCTCACTTCTCACCGTTGGTCGCCCCAAATGTGGCCCAAACCCAGGAAGCTTTGCCACCCCGACTATGGCCCCCAACCGCCGAAGAGGTCTTCCCCAAATTTAAAGGCGCCTTAGCTTCTGCCCCTGTTCTATCCCGCCCGGGAAAATACTGAGTGCCCCTTCTTTTTTGGGAAAAGTCGACGCCTCTTCCCTGGGCGTGGAGCGGTTTCACCCAGAAGGGCCCTAAGGGCAAGATTCGGACCTGCGGGTTTTTCTCAAAACCTTTTGCCCGCTGAGGGAATTACCCACCATCGGGGAACGGGAGTTTGGCCATTAAGTTCCCTTGGAGGAATGGCGCCCCCTCCTGGAGGGTGCTCGGCATCCCGTCAACATCTTCACCGTTCACAAGAAACCTCCTTTACCTCCAAACAGCGCAGCGGCTAAACCCGCGCCAAGCCAGGTGGTCACTGTTTTTTTTTTCCCGTTTAAAATTTTGTTATCCACTTTCGCCCGGCAAAAGAAGATCCAAGCCGATGCCCTGTCTTGTGCCTCTGATATTAGTGGAGAAGAGGAGGCTAAGCCTCAGCACATTGTACCCCCAGAATGTCTGATATTCGTGGCCCCCGCAAACCTCCAACGCGCACCCGTTTTTACTGGTGGCCGGATCTAGCCAAAGACGTGAAGGAATTCGTGGAAGCGTGTACCACTTGTGCTCGCAACAAATCCCCGCGCATCAAAACCCGCGGGTTTTTCTGCAGCCCCTGCCCGTCCTAACAGTCCTTGGGTCCACATTGCCATGGACTTCATCACCGATCTGCCTCCCTCGGATGGAAATATGGTCATCTAGGTGGTCACTGACCGATTCTCTAAAATGGTCCACTTCGTCCCGCTGCCTGGTCTTCCTTCTGCTCAACGTCTGGCCAATCTCTTCTTCCAGCATATTTTCCGGTTAGATGGGCTTCCACAACACATCGTCTCTGACCGGGGGGTTCAGTTTGTTTCAAGATTTTGGCGAGGCCTCTGCTCACAATTGCAAGTCAAACTGGACTTCTCTTTGGCTTACCACCCGCAATCCAATGGCCAGGTCGAAAAGGTGAATCAAGTCTTGGGTACCTATCTCCGCCACTTCACATCTACTAGACAAGATGATTGGTCCAGTCTGTTGCCATGGTCGGAATTTTCATATAACTCCCTGGACTCTGATTCTACTGGGGCATCCCCCTTCTTCAGCATCTTCGGTCGGCATCCCCAGCCACCCCTTCCGCTGCCCTCTGCCTCCTCTGATGTTCCTGCGGTGGATAATCTGGTCCATGACCTTTCTGCCATCTAGAAGGAGACGCGGGCCCGTCCTGCTTCAGGCCCCCGCCGTATTTAAAGGGCCAGGCAGACAAGAAAAAAAGACCTCCTTCCTCCTTTGTTCCTGGAGGGTTGGGTTTTGGCTGTCTGCCAGATACGTCCCCTTTAAAATCCCTAGCTACAAGTGGGCCCTCGTTATTTAGGCCCCTTTGAAAATTCTGAGACGCAACAATCCGGTGGCCCACAAGCTCCGCTCCCCCCTTACATGCGCATCCCAAACTCCTTCCACGTCTCCCTGCTGAAACCGGTCGTCCATAACCGGTCCTCCCGTTGTGTGGTTCCTCCGTCTCCCGTAGCTGACTCCACCAATACCGTCTTTACCGTCAAGGAAATTTTGGCCATGAAGACGGTTCGGGGGAGCCGAGTTTTCTTGGTCGATGGGAAGGGGTTTGGGCCAGAAGAGAGGTCATGGGAGATGGAGGAGAACATCCTGGACTGGGGTCTTTTGTCTAGGTTTTTGCGGGCCGGGAGGAGGGTGAAGCTTAAGGGGGGGTACTGATACCCCCGCTGCGGCTGCGGGTGATGCCGCAGCTCCGTCCCCACAGCCGGCAGTTCTCTGTCGGCCCTTACCTCGCCACGCTCCTGTTCCGGTTGGGGCGCGCGCGCCGTACTGCGGCCAAATTTAAAGGGACAGCGTGGGGATGATTGGTCTCATCGGGTGCTGATCCTATTTAAGCCCTGCCCTTTCCTAGTTGCCTTGCCGAATTGATAGTGCCCTGTGCCTAGAGATGAAGCGTTCCATATTGTGTCTAGCATTATCCTGTGTACCATACCTACTGCCTCCGTCCCTCGACCGCGAACCTTAGCAACCTGTCCTGACCTTCTGCCTGTCCCCGACTATGAACCATTACCGCCTGTCCTGACCTTCTGCCTGCCTAACGATTCTGTACCACACCACACCTCGGCAGCCACCACAAGCAAGTCACATCAGGGGTAGAGACTTGGTAGCAATCCGCCGCAGCAAGTCCATCCCGCGCAGCAGGCTCTGGTGAAAACCGGACCTACTTAGACTCCGCTCCCTGGCATGTCTAATACCATCGCTTGCAGTGGTCCAGAGGATCCACTACCACTGACCGTTACACCTAATAGGGAAAACACAATCCTAATTAGACTACAGTCATGGCCAAAAGTTTTGAGAATGATACAAACGTTAATTTTTACAAAGTCTACTGCATCAGGTTTTATAATGGCAATTTGCATATACTCCAGAATGTTATAAAGAGTGATCAGCTTAACAGCAATTAATTGCAAAGTCAATAGTTGCCTAGAAAATGAACTTTTTCCCCAAAAACACATTTAAAACTTCATTGCAGGCCTGCCTTAAAAGGACCAGCTAACATCGTTCAGTGATTGTTCCTCCATTAACACAGGTGTGGTGTTTAATTAATTAACACAGGGGGTGGGTGATGGGGACAGGGCTGGAAAATCAATCTTTTTCATTGATTAGTAAGAATCACACCCCCTGGACACTTAAAAGGAGGCTGGTGCTTGGCATCATTGTTTCTCTTTGTTAACCATGGTATCTCTAAAGAAACATGTGCAGTCATCATTAAAACTGCACAAACTGGCCTAAAAGGGAAGAGTATCGCTGCTAGAAAGATTGCACATCAGTCAACAATCTATCGCATCATAAAGGGAAATTCAAGGAGAGGGGTTTCAATTGTTGCCAAAAAGGCTCCAGGGCGCCCAAGAAAGCCAGCAAGCGCCAGGAAACCATCTCTTAAAAGTGTTTCAGCTTCGGAATCGGGCTACACAGCAGTGCAGTGCTTGCTCAGGAATGGCAGAAAAGCAGGTGTGAGTGCATCTGCAGCACTGTGAGGGGGAAAGACTATAAGACACCCAAAGGCCTGGTGTCAAGGAGGGCAGCAAAGAAGCCACTTCTCTCCAGAAAAAACATCAGGGACAGACTGTTAATTCTGCCAAAGGTACAGGGAGTGGACTGCTGAGGACTGGGGTAAAAGTCATTTTCTCTGATGAAATCCCCTTTCCGAATGTTTGAATCATCTGGAAAACAGTTGTTCGGAAAGAAGACAAGGTGAGCGATACCACCAGTCTTGTCTCATGCCAACTGTAAAGCATCCAGAAACCATTCATGTGTGGGGTTGCTTCTCAGCCAAGGGAATCGGCTCTCAACAGTCTTGCTAAAAACACATCCATGAAAAAAGAATGGTACCAGAATGTCCTCCAAGAGCAACTTCTCCCAAACCGTCCAAGAGCAGTTTGGTGATCAACAAGGGCCTTTTCCAGCATGTTTGAAACACCTTGCCATAAAGCAAAGGTGATAATAAATGGCTCGGGGAAACAAAACATAGAGATTTTGGGTCCATGGCTGGAAACCTCCCCAGATCTTAATCCCATTGAGAACTTGTGGTCAATCATCAAGAGGCGGCGTGGACAAACAAAAAACCAACAAAATTGTGACAAAATGCAAGCATTGATTGTGCAAGAATGGACTGCTATCAAATCAGGGATTTGGTCCAGAAGTTGATTGAGAGCATGCCAGGGAGAATTGCAGAGGTCCTGAAGAAGAAGGGTCAACACTGCAAATATTGACTTGCTGCATTAACTCATTCTAACTGTCAATAAAAGCTTTTGTTAATCATAATATGATTGCACTTGTATTTCTGTATGTGATAAAAACATCTGACAAAAACACATAAAAACCAGAGGGCAACAGATCATGTGAAAATATAATATTTGTGTCATTCTCAAAACTTTTGGCCATGACTGTACATTTGCCCTATTTAGATGATGCATATGTTTTCTGCATCTGACATAAAAATGTGGACTAGGGCGGTATCTGTCTGGATAGATTTTTAGCATATTCCGATGGATATCAAGAACAGGGTGCAAAAATTAGATGTACATGAGGCTTTAGCATCAAATTCATATAGAGTCTGAGGCAATGTTCACACGGCTTATTTTGGGATGGATTTTAGACCATATTTCGCGCCGTACTGCGCGAATTACGGGTGAAAGCCATCCCAGGCATTACGGTAATCCACAGTTCTCATAGAGAACTATGGATTCCGTCTCCTCTCCCCGCTCGCCGTATTTCGCGTGACATGTCAATTATCAAGGCGGTATACGCGCCGTGGACAATGAATGTCTATGGGGTGGGTGAGCTGCCGGCCCCCCGCCCCCGCTCCGGAGCTCACGGCATAATTGCGGGCGAAATCCGTCCCGCAATTATGCCGTGAATCAGACGCCTGAACATAGACTAACAGAAAAGCTCCACGAGCGTTCTCATAAAATGTAGGGTGCACATGTGAAGTAGGGCATCTTCTAAAAAATCAAATTTGAAGTCCAAGATAACCCCTTTATGGTTTAATTGGGTATGCCCATCTCCTAACTTCTTGGTTAGGAAATAAGAATGACCCAGCTACAGAGAATGGAGAGGTGGTTGTGCTTGTTTAAGGCTATGTAGGGATTGAGTTAAATTTGTGTTAGAATTGTTAAAGTACAGTGGGTTACTATGGGAGACTGGGTAGTTAGATGGCCTGGCTATAGTGGGTGAGGGGTTAATAGTCTGTGTCTGAAGTCAGTCAACAAGATCTGAGCAGCCAATCAGTGAGCTCGGTGGGTGGAGCTAGGCTGGAGAGCAGGGGGGGGCCAGCTGTTGCTGAGGGTATTAGCGCAGCACAGTGTGCCAGTTACGAGTTGTGAGTTGAGAAGTTGAGAGAGAATCCCAGTGAAGGAGTCCAGAGGACATGAGGGGAGGGAGATTCCTATGGGTGGTAAATAGGTTTAAAGTTTTTATTTGTTGAAGCAGCATAGAAAACCGTTAATGAGGCCAGAGAAAGTTCTTCACCTCCAAGAGGCAGAAGAGATCCGGGTGAGAAAGGAACAAGTCATTAGGCAGCTATGCAAAAACAGTAGATACTCTGCAGTGGCTAGCTTCCTGAGCTATGTCGAACACTCAGGTAGTGCAGGGAGAAAGGTTAAAAAGGACCTCTTCATGACTGTACGATTGCTGATGTGGCTGAATTCTGATGTGCCGACAATCCAAGTGGATTTCAAGCTAAACTGCTGGAGAACCAAAGTAAACACGGGAAAATTGTTGTGTGTCTGAATTTATTTTCTGCCGGTGCACTACAGATCCCACCCAAAAGTACAGTAATGCCAGCTCACCTGGTACAATGTCAGCTTATGCCAAAATCCGGTGCCCGTATCCCGTTAGGAGAGAACGCTGCTTGCACCTGAAATGCGTTAGCCTGTTCCGTTGGTATCTGCTGTTGGGGGATGCTGTATGTCTCTATTTTTTTAATATTTACAATAAAGCCATTGGCTTTTAAGCTTTTTCTGGCACCCGCTTGTGCTGTATCATATTTTCATGTCTACTACAGATCCCACACCACACCTCTAGCCTCAATACTAAAAGCAACCTGGTAAGGGTGGTTGCTATGGGCAATGGGCAGATGCTGTTGGGGCACCGCCATAGCCACCCCTTTACACCCATCGGTCCTTTTACATTTGCTTGCTTTCTACTTTCATATGTATGTGGGTTCAGATTACAACTGAGTGCACTCACTTGGCTGTACTTGGGACTTCCTCAGAAGAGAATGGAAAGAGCCTCAAAAGCATGGCCACCTCTCTTCATTTCCTGTGACTGGCTCATTGTGATGAAGATAGGAATTCCTGTCTAAAGAGGTTTTCCCACAAAGTAAAAACCCTTGCACTGACTGCTTGCAGCTCGCTGGGAGCTGATTATGCATGTGAATGAGAAGGGCGGCGCTTGTGACCATCTCCTCCATTCACTTCTATGGAAGCTTCTGATCATAGCTGAGCGCACACACTCGGCTATCTTTGGAAGCTCCTATAGAAGTAAATGAAGAGGATGGCTGCAAGCGTCGTCTTCCTCATTCACATGCATGGCCGGCTCACAGCTAGCTGCAAGCAGCCATGCCATACTATATACGTTATGCTTAGAGATGGGCAAATTTCCTGAAATTCGGTTCGTTCACTTCGCCGGATTTCTCGGCCAAAAATAACTTAGTTCCAAATTACTTCGGGACGAATCACGTTAAAAAACAGCTATTTCCAGGCTGCACAGAGCCTGCAGGGTGCTGTAGAATGTTGTGCCATGCTTAAATATGCAGAGGGAGCTTGGTTTGGTCTTCATACAATGTTGTGTTTTAGTATGACACGCACATGACTGCCACCGCTCTTAGAATCGCTTCACTATAAAATTCCCTGGGCACTTAAGAGGGCAAAACTGACCAAAAAACTGAAGTGGGAATGTTGCCTGATAAAGTCATGCCAGAGAAAGCTGGAAAAAAACAAGCTGAGAGCTCAGGTGGCAACATTAGTGACAGAGTGTGGAGGTGATGGCGGCAGCCACAGCAGCATGAGGACAGATAGTGGCACAATGACATTCTGGAGGTGGCAAAAACAGGAGTAGGCCACAGAGGGGAACAATGACAGAGTGTGGAGGTGATGGCGGCAGCCACAGCAGCATGAGGTCAGATAGTGGCACAATGACATTCTGGAGTTGGCAAAAACAGGAGTAGGCCACAGAGTGGCACAATGACACAGTGTGGAGGTCACGGCAGCAGCCACAGCAGCAGCATGAGGTCAGACAGTGGCACAATGACACAGTGTGTAGGTCACGGCAGCAGCCACAGCAGCAGCATGAGGTCAGACAGTGGCACAATGACACAGTGTGTAGGTCACGGCAGCAGCAGCATGAGGTCAGACAGTGGCACAATGACATTCTGGAGGTGGCAAAACAGTAGTAGGCCACTGAGTGGCACAATGACAGAGAGTGGAGGTGACGGCGGCAGCAGCATGAGGTCAGGCAGTGGCACAATGACATTCTGGAGGTGGCAAAAACAGGAGTAGGCCACAGAGTGGCACAATGACACAGTGTGGAGGTCACGGCAGCAGCCACAGCAGCAGCATGAGGTCAGAGAGTGGCACAATGACACAGTGTGTAGGTCACAGCAGCAGCCACAGCAGCAGCATGAGGTCAGACAGTGGCACAATGACATTCTGGAGGTGGCAAAAACAGGAATAGGCCACAGAGTGGCACAATGACAGAGTGTGTAGGTCACAGCAGCAGCCACAGCAGCAGCATGAGGTCAGACAGTGGCACAATGACATTCTGGAGGTGGCAAAAACAGGAATAGGCCACAGAGTGGCATAATGACAGAGTGTGTAGGTCACGGCAGCAGCCACAGCAGCAGCATGAGGTCAGACAGTGGCACAATGACATTCTGGAGGTGGCAAAAACAGGAGTAGGCCACAGAGTGGGACAATGACAGAGTGTGGAGGTCACGGCAACAGCTACAGCAGCAGCATGAGGTCAGGCAGTGGCACAATGACATTCTGGAGGTGGCAAAAACAGGAGTAGGCCACAGAGTGGCACAATGACACAGTATGTAGGTCACGGCAGCAGCCACAGCAGCAGCATGAGGTCAGACAGTGGCACAATGACACAGTGTGTAGGTCACGGCAGCAGCCACAGCAGCAGCATGAGGTCAGACAGTGGCACAATGACACAGTGTGTAGGTCACGGCAGCAGCCACAGCAGCAGCATGAGGTCAGGCAGTGGCACAATGACACAGTGTGTAGGTCACGGCAGCAGCACAGCAGCAGCATGAGGTCAGACAGTGGCACAATGACACAGTGTGTAGGTCACATCAGCAGCCACAGCAGCAGCATGAGGTCAGACAGTGGCACAATGACATTCTGGAGGTGGCAAAAACAGGAGTAGGCCACAGAGTGGCACACTGACACAGTGTGGAGGTCATGGCAGCAGCCACAGCAGCAGCATGAGGTCAGACAGTGGCACAATGACAGAGTGTGGAGGTGGGTGGCAATACCAGTCCCTGGTAAAGATGGTTGGTGGCAGATGGAGAAACTGGCAGCAGATGTGTTGCATCAGGCGGGTGGCAGCATCAGAATAGTGGCTGAGGCAGGTAGTTTGAACCCAGACTAATTTCTCACAGTTTGGGCGAGGCGTCATGGCTGATGCAGTCTGACGCCTAAGACATTGGTGTGTGGAAATCCTGGCCGATCCACGCCTGATTCTTCTTGACAAAGGTCAGTCGTTCCACATTTCCCGTGGACAAGCGGGTTCTCCTTGGGGTAACGATGGCCCCCGCCGCACTGAACACCCGCTCTGATGCCACACTACTGGCCGGGCAGGACAGCTTCTCAACTGCAAACTCGGCAAGTTGCGGCCACACATCCAGTTTGGCTGCCCAGTATTCCAGCGGATCTTCTAAGTAGGGTGGCAGAGTGCTGTCCAAGTAGGCCACCACCAGTTGGTTAAGGTCTGCTCCAGGTCCTGCTGCTGCTGGCGACTGCCCTCCTCACTAGGCGGGTGAAGGAAGCTGCTCATCAGTGACTCCAGACTTAGGTTGCTGCTGATGGAGCTGGTACTGCTCCGACACCCCCACCTTCCCCCGGCAGCCGCGGCAGTAGTACGTGAGTGCTAAAGAACCCCCCGGTCAGACCTGTCAGAGGAGGGACGATGCCGCACATAGGCAGCGGCCAACTGACTACGGAGGATTTCCCTATAGTTTTTGAGTTAGTCCTCCCTCTCAATAGCTGGGAAAAAGGCTCCCATTTTGGCCCCGGTAGCGGGGTCCAATGGGTGGAGGCCGAAGTCTTCCCTCTGCCGGAGCTGCTATTGGCGTCATAGCAGGAAAATAAGCATGCTGGGGCCTCGCACAAGTGACCCCGAGGGGCTCCTGCCCATCTCCACTTTTAAAAGCCCACGGTGCTTGGGGTCATTGCCTGTCTTCCTCACCCATCACCTCCTCCAGCTGCTCCTATCTTGTCCCCGGGTAGAAATACTAATTTCCCCCCAGCAATGCTTCGCCCCAAATGTCCTCCTCCTCCTCCTTCTCCATTTAGTCCCCAGCGGACCTATGCCGGAGATGTTTCCCACGTCTCCAGTCCCGGCCAGACGTTTTTTTCAGATTTTTCCCAGGCATGAAGCGGGGGAATGAGTTATTCACCCCGAGTCCTGGCGACTGAAAAATAATGTGGCCTTTCGAAGGGCCTCAACAAACGACAGGTGTCACGATGAGCTGCCATACTGCATAAAAGTTACACAGGGGGTATCCTGTCCCCCTGGATCATAAAAAAATCGTTATGGCCTTTTCTGTTCATACGTGGTCCAACTGTGCAGGTGGGAAATTTCCCAAGGGTGGAAACTCCCATATCAGAGTGTGTTGGGGGGGGGCCCTTCTGCCGCTGCAATCGAGGGGGTGTTCTGGCTTTTTAGGAAAGGATGAAGTGCATGCACAGTTTCTGGCCCTTTTGAATCTTTGAAGATCGGTGGAAGACTTCCTGGGTGTAAATTGCCAAAAAATTGAGCCACCAAAACTACTAGCTTTTTAGGTGTTACAATTTCGGTGTTTTTTACGCACACAACAAAAGATAAAATTTAAATTTAACCTTTTTTTGTGAATTAGGGTAAAGGGAAAAAGTATATATTTTGGGGGTGAAAATGACGGTTTCTTGGAGTCACCACAGTGAAAAAAAAGCATAAAAAACCCCCGGATGTAAATTTCGCCCAAAAAATTGAGCCCCACAAACTACCGCCCTTTTTAGCGTGTTTCAATGCAGTGTATTTTACGCCAACCCAAAAAGAGATAAAATTGTAATTAAAACTTTTTTGTGAATTTGGCTCGGAAAAAAAGTATATATTTTGGCGGTTTAAAATGACGGGTTTTTTTGGGTCACCACAGCTGAAAAACAACGCTTAATTAACCCCTGGATGTAATTTTCGCAAAAATTGAGCCACCACAAACTAGTGCTTTTTTTTGTAGCGTGTTTCAATGCGGGGTTTTTTTAGCCCCACAACAAGGATAAAATTGTAATTAACCTTTGCTTGTGAAAATTTGGCTCAGGAAAAAAGTATATATTTTGGGGTGAAAATTACAGTTTCTTGGAGTACCACAGCTGAAAACAACGCTTAATTAACCCCTGGATGTTTAAATTGCGCAAAAAATTAGCAGCCAAAAAGAGTGGTATTTGATTGTAAAAAAGCTGTTTTTTAAATGAATAAAAGGGAATGGCTTAGATCCCCCCGGATTTTCAATGTGCTGTGACAGTAGGATTTAAATGTTAGCGCTGCAGTGGAGCCATGGATTTCAGATCCATACCCAAAAAAAAAAAGAAATAGAACGTTTAAAAGAAGCGTCTCTGAGACAAGCTGGAACCCCCCAGAAATCGCTATATAAAATCAGTTCTTCAGCAACAATGCTGCGGCGCACCTTCCTACCCGTACAGTGGGAGCGGTTTGCGCTCCAGGTCGCGCCCGGGAAATTTAAGTGGGTGGGGGTCACAGAAATCCCGCCCGGGCTCTGATTGGTTCATCTCTGCACATGTCTGCAGGCTATGCCCTTCTTTCCCCCCAGGTTCTTTGCCCCCTGTGCTCCCTGTGTCGCAGCATTTTTTCAATGAAAAGCACACTTCGGTCACCCCAGTACCCCCAAAATTCGATTGTTCGAACCTAAGTTTTCCTGAAATTCTAAATGAATTCCACTTCGTTAGAATCAATTTACCCATCTCTAGTTAAGCTATAAAGCTAAGTTACCTACGTATTACAGAACAGTTATTAAAAAGGTATCCAGGCATAAACCATTAATACAATTGGATGATTTTTCAGCATATATCCTGTCCATAGAGCTATACAAGCATGTAATAGTATAAAAAAGGAAACCTTAAAAAGGTATATACTAAAGAAGCTGGCAAAAGTAGTCACTGAAGTAGGTATACACTCACCGGCCACTTTATTAGGTACACCATGCTAGTAACGGGTTGGACCCCCTTTTGCCTTCAGAACTGCCTCAATTCTTCGTAGCATAGATTCCAACAAGGTGTTGAAACGATGCTAAATTGGTACCAAGGGGCCCAAGAGTGCCAAGAAAATATTCCCCACCCCATGAACCACCACCACCAGCCTGAACCGTTGATACAAGGCAGGATGGATCCATGCTTTCATGTTGTTGATGCCAAAATTTTGACCCTACCATCCGAATGTCGCACAGAAATCGGACTCATCAGACCAGGCAACGTTTTTCCAATCTTCTACTGTCCAATTTCGATGAGCTTGGGCAAATTGGAGCCTCAGTTTCCTGTACTTAGCTGAAAGGAGTGGCACACAGTGTGGTCTTCTGCTGCTGTAGCCCATCTGCCTCAAAGTTCGCCGTACTGTGCGTTCAGAGATGCTCTTCTGCCTACCTTGGTTGTAACGGGTGGCTATTTGAGTCACTGTTGCCTTTCTATCAGCTCGAACCCGTCTGCCCATTCTCCTTTGACCTTGGCATCAACAAGGCATTTCGCCCACAGGACTGCCGTCACTGGATTTTTTCTTTTTCGGACCATTCTCTGTAAACCCCAGAGATGGTTGTGCGTGAAAATCCCAGGAGATCAGCAGTTTCTGAAATACTCAGACCAAACCTTCTGGCACCAACAACCAAAGCCACGTTCAAAGGCACTCAAATCACCTTTTTCCCATACTGATGCTCGGTTTGAACTGCAGGAGATTGTCTTGACCATGTCTAAAATGCCCAAATGCACTGAGTTGCCCCCATGTGATTGGCTGATTAGAAATTAAGTGTTAAAGAGCAGTTGGGACAGGTGTCCCTAAAAAATGGCCGGTGAGTGTATAGGGTGAAAAATTTTCTATACGAATTACCCCAAACCAATAGCAAGAAATAAGGGTGTATTTTTGGTTTCCCCAAATTCTTTTTCCCTGCCCCCTTTTTGGAGTCACATGAAGGTTAAACCCCATCCACATCGTTTTCAAAATTAAAAACCATGCGCCCCTTTTTTTAAAAACACTGCGAAAAAAATGTAACCTCACAATTACAAAAGGATTTTAAACCTTAAAATGGAATAACATTTTTTCAATTTTGGGCTCCCTTAAAAATTAAGGAACTCATCATTCATTTGAGCAAAAAAAAATTTAAAATTTACTTTCAAAAAAGGGAAATCCTTGTCCTAGAAAATCTATCAATAAATTCGAAGATCAACCTATAAAAAAAAATTAGTGTGAAAAAATGTCCAAAATAATAAAAAGGTAGAAACAGCAATAATGGAATTAAAAAACCCAAATTTGATAGGATTGCGAGATTACAAAACGGGGAATATCATTTTTGGGAAAAATGAATTCAAAAAAATCAACCCTATACAAAAAAAAAAACAACCTAATACAGATTAGTCCCTTGGTAAAAAAAGGGCATATTAGCTTTTCCCGACATTGACACGTTTTTAAAACCCAGTCCCCCCAAATTCGACCCTAAAAGAATTGGTCCCAAAATGCCTCAAACCGGCCAGCGCAAAAACCCCGCAGACAATATAAAAGAAAAAACCAACTGATTGAACTACACCCAACAAAGAATGACATCTAATGGGAACCCTTTTTTTAACCGGGAAACAAGTTCCCCCAAACACAAAAGAGTGGGGGGCAAACAAAAAAAGATCTAAAAATACTTTTGGGATTGGCCCACATCAAACAAAGAGGCCCCGGGTTTTAAATCTCTCACCCTCCCAATTCTATCTAAGAAAAAAAAAATCTCACTCCTGGGCAAAAAGGCCCTGGGCCCTTTTTCCTTTCGAATAAAATTTGATATTTACAAATTTTCTTCAAAATGTAAAAAGTTCATAAAAAAACTAAACGTTAAAAACCCACTTTCTGTCTCAAAAGAAAAAAAGAAAACAAAAGTCAAGGGGAATCTGCGGATTTCCTTGGACACTACGTACCAACCCTTTTGAAAAAATTGCAAGCCTTTTCAAACACTACGGGATTAAAACTCTGATCGGGATTGGACTTGGGGGACAAAACAAGAAAAAGGGAAATTTCATTTTTCCTAACCCTTTTTTTTACCCACTTTGTAAAAGCCCCAATGGTTTGGGGAATTTTTTCGGGAATCATAAAACATGACCTCACCCACTCAACAACAAAATCAACAAGAAAAGTAAATATTTGCATAATAAAATTACTTTTACGGGAAAGGAAAGTTTCTACTTTTGTTAAAAAAAAAAAACAAATTACTATTAAAAACTGAAAAAGGGGGGGGCCTTCACTATACGGGCCCTCGGGTTTATAAAAAAAAATTAACTCTAAAAAAATCTAAATGAAAAAAACCCCCTATCGTGTTTCTTGAAAGGCCCCCAAAGGGTTTTTAAAAATAGCCTTTTAAAAAATTTTGGGCCCCTGTGGAGTAAAACTTGGGAGCTATCACAGTTTAAATTGGGCTGAGAGTCTTATTTTTGGATTTTCCCATCATACCCTTTGTGTATACTGTAAAAAAAACTTTAAAAAAATTTTTTTCCCACCTCCCCTGCGACTATTTTTGGGCAGGAAAATAGGGTTTTTAAACCCTAAAACAATTGGGAGTTGGGGGGGACCCCGTACCCTCCAAACCCATTGCCCCATTATCCCCCGGGGCTATCTAAAAGATACTGCCCTTTAATCAGTATCCAAAAAATTTCAAATCGGGAATCCTTGCTCTTAGGGTTTTATTTTGGGTGACGTTAAAAAGTTTTTTTCCATCTATGTTTTTCATGACACTTCTCTACATGCCCTAAAAAATTTTTTTTTCTGGATCGTTTAAAAGGTCTTTTATACCGACCCATTTAAAAAAATTTTTTGGTTTTTTTTCCCACCCCAATTTTCCCTTTTACACACAATTTTTTCATGTTGTAATATTTTTTATTTTACAGACAACAGGTGCCCCTATGGGGGGGGGAAAATTTTTGCCCTCTCTAGCTAATATCTATATGTGCATCTGGGAAAGCCAAAACTTATCAAATGATGATAATCTTTTCTTCCCCCTATAAGGTGGTTTGGGGGTTTTCCCTTTACGACCTCCTCCATATGGGGAAAGGGCCCCGGTTTAAAAAAAATCAAAAAAATTTTTTTCACTATATTAACAAGAATTCTATGAAAATTGCATTTTACACATAAAATTTAATTTTGCAAGTAATTTTACTTCCTAGATATAATGCCCAAATTTCTACTCATAAACTTTTACCCGTTGTACCCCTTGTAAACCTACGCTTTTAATTCTATACTGTTTTGGGTTTCTTATGTCCTCCCCCAAAATTTTCATTTAAAAACATACCCGTAGGGGAATACATTAGAACTAAAAGGGAAAAATATTTCTGCAGCAGAATCCTAAATCAAGAAAAAAAAAGTCACTTTTCATTGAAAGAACGAGGATTTTAGCACTGAGATACCGACTAGCAAAAAAAAAAGTAGAAAAAATATACCCTGAGCAATTATTTAATTCAGAAAAAATAAAAAAAACTACAACACAAAAAAAAAATGTGCAAAACTAAATTTTTCTACGCAGTATTCCCCCCCCGAAAAATAAAAAAAAACTTTTTTATCATCAAAAAACAATTACCCTTAAAGGTTTTTCCTAAAAGGCCCCCCCTAAAAAATTTTGGTTACTATACCGGGGAAAGGGAAAATTTTTTCCAAACAGGGCAACATTGGGACCAAATTTTTTTTTTCCTAAACTTTTTTCTTTCTGACCCCTCAAAAAGGGGGAAAAAATTGGCTTTTCTGTCCAAGGTAACCTTGTGGTGTGGCCAACTTTTTTTAATGTTGCAAATTTTTTTGCAAAAATATGATACCTTTGGGTTTTTTCTTTTAAAAAAGAAAACAATACAAATTCGTTAAAATTAAAATCAAAGCCCAAAACCCAAAAAATGTTTTTATATCAGATTTCATGCATTTAAAAAGCAAAATTTCAATAATTGGCTGTTTTCAAATTTTTTATTTAAAAATCCGCTCAGACGACATATTTCTGAATCCCAAAAAGCATGATTGGAAAAACGGGATGTCATTGTAGAAACATTTCATAAAAAACATGGGCCCGCGACACTACCCAAAATGAAAGTGATAGGGATTGAAAAAAATTAAAAACAATCCAAATTTGAAGTGGCAAATTTAAAAAAACAAGTTTTAGCCCAGGGGGCAAAATGGATATTTGGGGATTAAAGGGATTCCCACAAACCCGGGGCCTAAATGTACGTCATGATCTGTAATCAATACTAAGTTTTCTTTTTCTTTTTTTTTTTTTAATCATATATTGAAGCTATATTTAAAAAACTATTTTAAAAACCTAATGGAAAACCAATGGTTTAAATCTGCGGGGAAATCTCTTTATAAGGGGTTTTGGGCTTTGCAGTTAAACCCTGGGGGGCAAAGAAAAAAGACTATTATTAGTTTGAAAAAGCGTCGGGAATCTGTAGCACTGGTGCCCGTATTACAACTCTTTCCCACCCCGTATTATCACATTTTTTAAAGGAATATTAATAAATTTTTTTTTTTTAAAAAAGTATAAGTGGGATCATCTGCTTAATGCTACTTCTAAGCAAGCTGGAGTATATCATTTTATGCCTGTTTCCAGCTTTCAAACACTGGGTCAAGGGGAGCTCGGCCAGATGAATGATAGCTTATAAAAATCCATATCTTTATTTCTTTTCTTGTTAAAAAAAAACATATCAATGCACGTGGGAAGTTGCAGACATATGAAAAAAAGGTATTCCATCAATTAGTCCAACCAGGTACATATTTATTTATATTTTGTCACTTGATCCATTCAATTAATCTTATTGTTAATAATTCTCCTAAGCAAATGTAAAGTCATCAGTGTATACTGATCCTGTACAAAAAGCATCAGTATTCAGTTGCATCATCCTGACAACATTTTATGTATTTTGTCAAATGTTAATGAAATGAAAGAATTTTATACTGCATTTAAATACATTTCCAGTTGTATAATATGTTGTGTAGCAAGAAAACTCAAGCCTTGAGTTACATATAAGTTGAGTCTTCTAAAGCCTAACTTCGTTCTTCACGTCTTTGAATTGAAAAATTCAGGTGTAGTTGCAATTTATCTGAATATCCTGCTCAGTGTCAGACTAGAATGCCGGCCACTAGTGAGGTTGATTCTTGGGGCCTACTAGTGGAATTGATTCTTACAGCTCACCTTACAACTACCGTACATAACTGCACATGGCTCTTGCACTCAGCCCCAGGCCTGCCATGCTCAGGGGTCCTCCATGCCCAAAGGCCCACTAAAAGTTTCCCTTGCTCCCTTGTGGGCCAGGCTGTGCCTGATCTTATTCTCCTCCTAAACTTTTCTGACAAAACTGTGAAAAAAGGGTGAAAGGTCAACTTGAAGCCATTTAACTAATGATGACCAACGATAAACAGGAAATAGTATTTTCACCTTACTATGTACTAGAGTACATTTTGTTTTCAAGTATCATATAAATTCTGACTCAACCTTTCTGATTCATGCCAGAAGTATATAACTGTTTTTTTAAAACCTTTTTTCTTCATGAGAGGAAGTTAAAAGAAAAAACATTTTGTCAGCTTTCCAATGCTGTAAATCAGAGAGTGATTTCAATAGGTTTCCAGTGTATGCCCTGTAGAATAAGACAAGTCAGACACAAATATGTTGTCAGAGAAGACAATAACATAGTATAATTGCATTGTGCCAGAATTCTCTAAATTGTTCACAAGCTCTCACTTTGAATTATATTTGTTTCATCTAGAACGTCTTGAATACTTAGTCACTAGTGGTGGCGAGACAGAACACGAACCGTGTAAGATGGAAGATGAGTTTCTTTGCTTAGATGTAATAAAGTTGTAGTAAAATAGCCAGGTTGTAATGCAGAGGTGGATTCGCTGGACCACCGCAAGCCATAGTTAAGCCACGCTAGGGAGCGGAGTCTAAGTAGCCCCCGGTGTTCACCAGAGCCTGCCGCAAAGCGGGATGGACTTGCTGCGGCGTGAGGCTACTAGGTCGCTACCCCTGACGTGACTTGCTTGCGGCGGCCGGGGTAATGCGTGGTACAGAATCGGGGACAGGCAGGAGGTCAGGACGGGCGGCAGAGGTTCGTGGTCAGAAACAGGCAGAAGGTCAGGGCAGGCGGCAAACAGGCAAGGTCAGGAAACGTAAGCAAGCGGACTGGTACACGGGTAGACAAAACGGACTTCTGAATACAGACTAGGCACTCCAAACACACACCAATGAACTGGCAGTGAGTGTAGGAGGCGTGCACAATAAATAGGGTCAGCGGCCAGTGATGGCCAATTACCGGCGCGCTATCCCTTTAAATCCCGACCAGCCGTCGCACGCGCGCCCTAAGTAGCCAGACACAGGAGCGGGGACTGGTGAGTACGTGGTTTCCTGGGCAGGAGCAGAAGGGCTGCGGGCTGCGGGCAGCCGCGGCACCCACGCCGGACTCCGTGACACAGGTTATTTATCCATTAGAAGTAGCCCACGTGGCTACTAATAAGGCTCTGTAAAGAAAAGGTACCTAATCAACACAGGTCCTACAGTGTTAGAGAGCAAGAGTGTGGGAAACCTGAGGATACTAAAGAAGTGATCAAGTCAAACAAGCATAATACTTTTCTGCTGGGTCTATGGTAGTGCTTACCAGTTCCGGAAGGGGAAGTGGGGGGTGTATTTTAATATTTTAAATTGAGACACTTCAGTTCTGTATATACTGCCGAGGAACAATAAAGTTGATCCATGGGCTGTTACCCTTAAAGTCTACTCCAGGACACTATTCATTAAATCCACCCAAGGCCAATACCCATAAAATAAACCCACAGGCCACTACCCTTAAAATTAACTGAAGGTGACTACCCATAAAATCAACTCAAGGCCACTACCTTTCATAGATGAATATGCTTCTGTAACTCAAAGTGGGGTTCCTATTTCAGACAATGTGTCACGATACTGGTGTATACTGCTGGAATCCAATGGCCGGGCTAGGTACAAACACAGGGAGGCAGGTGGATAGCGAGGTCCCAGGAAGGTAATGGGTTGCTGCTTGGTCAGAAGTGCAGAGGTTAAGCGGTGGAGCGACAGCAGGCAACAGGTTAGCGCAGGGTTAACTGCAATGAACAGGAACAAGGCTGGACGGCAAGTTCCCAGGCGAGAGGACTGGAAAGCAGGAGCTAAGCACAATACTCAAGCAGTGAACAACAGGCTTGAGGAGTTTATATAGGAACCAGGAACAGGAAACAGGAAACAAGATGGCAACCAGTTGAGACACAATCCACCATCTTAACTAAGGGCAAACTTAAGGGCAAACACAGTTAGTAAGTTCCAAGGCAAAGTAGGAGATTCCTGACATTACTCCCACCTCAAAAGCGGCCTCTGGACGATACCTGACTTGGTTTCTCCGGATGTCTCTGATGAAATTGTTTTAACAGTCGAGGAGCATTAATGTTACTTACAGGTTCCCACGAATTTTCTTCGGGCCCATAACCTTGCCACTTAATAAGGTATTGCAGCTGGTTCCTGAAAATTCTAGAGTCCAAGATTTGCTCTACGACAAACTGCTCTTGACCATCTATCTCCACTGCATCAGGAGGAGGGGGAACACGTCCCGGAAAGGGATTGGACACAACAGGTTTTAGTAGAGACACATGAAACACCGGATGAATCTTCATAGATTGTGGGAGTTTGAGCCGAACTGCTACTGGACTGATTATCTTGCTGATCTTATATGGCCCAACAAACTTCTGTCCCAGTTTTGGTGAAGGAACTCTAAGTTTCAAATTTCTCGTAGAGAGCCATACCTTATCCCCCACCTTGAAAGTTGGTGCTGGTTTGCGACGTTTATCTGCCATCTTCTTATAATTTTCTTGAGCCCTCTCTAGTGTTTCCTTTAGTAGCTGTAAATTTTGCTGTAATGCCAAGATCCTTTCCGTGGCAGCTGGAATATGTGGAAAAGCAGGGAATTTGGGAAGAATATTTGGATGGTATCCCAAATTTGCAAAGAAAGGAGTCTGTTTGGTGGAGGCATTTTGGGAATTATTGTATGAAAATTCGGCCACAGGAAGCAGATCAACCCAGTCATCTTGTAAATGGCAAATATAACATCGCAGATACTGTTCCAGGGTCTGATTCGTACGTTCAGTCTGTCCATTAGATTGTGGGAGAAAGGCTGTTGACAGATTAATATCGATGTCGAGTGCTGAACAAAAACTCCGCCAAAATTTGGATGTAAACTGCACCCCACGATCCGAGATAACTTCATCAGGAACACCATGAAGGCGAAACACATTCTGAATTATGAGATCCGCTGTGTCTTTGGCAGAGGGTAGACCGGTACATGGAATGAAATGTGCAGCTTTGGTGAGCCGGTCAACTACCACGAGAATTGTATTTTTCCCCTTAGAGGTAGGTAGATCTACGATGAAGTCCATGGATATAGAACCCCAGGGGCGAGAGGGGACCGGCAAAGGCTGTAACAAACCTGAGGGTGAAGAACGTGGAGTCTTGCATCTAGCACAGATGTCACAGGATGTTACATACTTCTTTACATCCTGTAGATAATTGGGCCACCAAAAGAATCGGGATAAAAATTCCTGCGTCTTCTGCACTCCTTTGTGACCCGCAATCTTGGAATCGTGGGCTAGCCTCAGAATCTTCAGTCTTACTGTTTCAGGTATATAAAGCTGCTGCCCGTGGGTCCACATCTTGTTTTTAAGCACCAACTGTACATCATCTGGTGGATGGGAGAGTAAGGAGTCGGTGTCATAGGCCTCTCTTATCTCTTTGAGCAAGTCCTTATTATGAATTATTCCCACAACATTAGACTCCGGAACAATGGTCTTAGGTGGAATTGCAGGTGTGGAATCACTGGAGAACATTCTTGATAGAGCATCTGCCTTGCCATTACGAGATCCGGGCCTGTATGAGATTATAAAGTTGAATTGGTTGAGGAAAATACTCCAACGAGCTTGACGAGGAGATAGACACTTGGCAGATCTAACGAATTCCAGATTACGGTGATCAGTTAGAACTATTATTTGTTGTGAGGCTCCTTGAAGATGATGTCTCCATTCCTTAAAAGCTGCAACAATAGCTAACAGTTCTTTATTCCCCACATCATAATTCCTCTCAGCAGAGGATAAACGTCGGGAGTAAAACGCACAAGGATGCAATAAACTTTGTCTCCCGTTCTCTGAGACAGTAATGGCCCCTACAGCACAGTCTGAGCGTCCACTTTCCACAATGAAGGCGAGTTCTGGTCAGGATGAATTAATACAGGGGCTGTAGTGAACTTGACCTTTAAGAGAGAAAAGGATTCTTGTGCTTGAGGAGACCAAACAAAAGCATTTTTCTTTTTAGTCAACTGTGTAATAGGTGAAATGATTCTGAGAACTTCTTGATGAAGCGTCTATAGAAATTGGCAAAACCTATGAAACGTTGAACATCTTTGAGGTTTCTGGGGGTGGGCCAGTCTACTATTGCTTTGATCTTGCTAGAGTCCATTTGTAGACGATGAGGTGAAATTACATATCCAATGAATTGGATCTCTGTCTGATGGAATTCACAATTCTCAATTTTGATGTAAAGATGGTTCTCCCTCAAGACGTTCCAGAACAAGTTTCACATGTCTCTGGTGTTCTTCCATCGAATTGGAGAAAATCAGGATATCGTCCAGATAGATGACTATGAACTGGTCCAGAAGGTCTCTGAAGATGTCGTTGACGAGATGTTGGAAGGTGCGGGGGGCATTACAAAGGCCAAAAGGAATAACTCAATACTAACTGTGTCCATAACGTGACCTAAAGGCATGTCTCCATTCATCTCCAGATCTGATACGGACCAGGTTGTAAGCGCCTCGTAGATCTAATTTTGAAAAAATCTTTGCATGTCGTACTCATCTCAGATGTTCAGGGTTCAGTGGTAGAGGATAACGGTTCTTTATTGTGATTTTATTAAGTTCTCTGTAATCAATGCAAGGTCTTAAGGAACCATCCTTCTTTTTGACAAAAAATATGGGAGCCCCTGCTGGTGAAGAGGAAGGACGGATGAACCCCTTAGCAAGGTTTTCCTCTATATAGTCCTTGAGGGCTTTTAACTCAGGCCCTGCCAGAGGGTAGATGTTACCGAAGGGTATGGATGCACCAGGAAGCAAGTCTATGGGGCAATCGTAAGGTCGGTGTGGGGGAAGCTTGTCGGCATTCTGTTTGCTGCAAACATCTGCATAGTCCTTGTATTCAGAGGGTAGCTCCATTATTTTATTGTCTTGAACTGGGTCTTCAGAGCTTGGTTCAGAGTGAGCTGTTGGATGAACATCCTCTGCTGGGAAGCTTATCTCTTTGGTTTCCCAGTTGATAACCGGGTTCTGTGATTGCAACCAAGGTAAGCTAAGATGACAGGAAAGTGCGGCGAAGATATCAATAGGAATGACAGGACTTCATGGTGCTGGGGTGCCATAATGATTTCAAGTGGTGCGGTCTCTTGATCCACTGGCCCTGAGCTCAGTGGAGACCCATCTACAGTCTCCATTACCACGGGTGAGAGTCTCTTCTTGAGTTTAACCCCATGCTCTTGAGCAAAGGAGAGATCCATGAAGTTGCCACTTGCCCCAGAGTCCACCATAGCTGAGGTGGATACCCACTGGGAGTTAGCCAGGAATTTTATGGGAAGGAAGCAATGAGAGTCCTTATTCTCTTTCTTTATATGAGGCGCCACTGCTGAAATAGACTGGACAACTACTCTTTCAGATAACTCATTCTCTGAAGCAATTGATTCCCCATCCGAGGAGTCGGGATCCATGATGGCTGCCACCAATCTCCGTGGGCGGCTAGGGCAATTGATGAGGAAGTGGTCAGACTTTCCACAGTAAAAGCATAGACTTTCACGGAGCCGCTGTTGTCTTCTATCTACGCTTTCACGTTTCAATATGGAGTCGACTTGCATAGGCTCGCTTCCCGAATCTCTGCGAATTTTCCCATGGGGTTCCTTGGGAAAGGAGACAGGAACAGGTGGGGCCTGCTTGGTGTCATAATTCAAAGTAGCCCATTTTTCCTGTCGTCGTTCTGATAGTCGGGTATCAATTCGAATGCAATGGTTAATAAAATCATCCAAACCTAAGGGAGCCTCAGCACGGGCAAGTTCATCTTTTAATGTGCTGCGTAGTCCTTTCTTAAAAAAAGACATCTTCGCAGCGTCATTCCAGTCGGTGTCGATTGCCCACCTCTTGAATTCCATAGCATACTCAGCCACGGGGCGTTTGCCCTGGCGCAATGCTAGTATAGCTGCTTCAGCTGTAGCACGACGATTAGGGTCATCAAACATCTGACTCATGGCGTCGATGAAGTCTTCCAGGTGATTCAGCCGGGGATCATGGGTCTCAATCAAGGGGCTGGCCCAGGCAATGGCTTTATGTGTTAACAGCATAATAATGCATAGGACCTTAGACCTGTCCGTAGGGAACTGCGTTGGATTTGCATCAAAATATAACCTACATTGGTTAAGGAATCCCCGGAATTTATCGCGGTCTCCGCCGAATCTGAAAGGCGGCAACTTAGGGCTCATCACAGGCACCGAAGTGGATGGTCCAGAGGCTTGATTCTCCAGGTGGAGTATCCGGTCGGTTAAGGTCTGCACGGTCCCACGTAGCTCTTGAATGGCTTGTCCATACACTTGGATATTGTGGGCATTCTGACCTTCATGAGCGTCGCACTTGATCTTCAACGCCTGCATCTCAGAGCGCATATTAGCCACCGTAGTTTGCAGTTGCTTGAAGCGAGCTTCCGGGCTCCCAGCCCCAGCGGACTCCATCTTATGGCTTGAGTATCTTGTCACGATACTGGTGTATACTGCTGGAATCCAATGGCCGGGCTAGGTACAAACACAGGGAGGCAGGTGGATAGCGAGGTCCCAGGAAGGTAATGGGTTGCTGCTTGGTCAGAAGTGCAGAGGTTAAGCGGTGGAGCGACAGCAGGCAACAGGTTAGCGCAGGGTTAACTGCAATGAACAGGAACAAGGCTGGACGGCAAGTTCCCAGGCGAGAGGACTGGAAAGCAGGAGCTAAGCACAATACTCAAGCAGTGAACAACAGGTTGAGAAGTTTTATATAGGAACCAGGAACAGGAAAACAGGAAACAAGATGGCAACCAGTTGAGACACAATCCACCATCTTAACTAAGGGCAAACTTAAGGGCAAACACAGTTAGTAAGTTCCAAGGCAAAGTAGGAGATTCCTGACACAATGTGATAGAATGTGCCTAAAATGTCTGGTAATTGCAGCTCCCAACTCTGGAACATACACCTGTCTTGAGAACAGGCACTTAAAAGCCTTTGTGTGGAACAGAGTAGAGGTCATATTCGTTTCACACTATCCGTACATTTCAGTGGGAGTGGCGTTCCGAGTACAGACGAGCACACCCCTGAGATGGGAACACCCCTTTAAATTTCTATCTGTCCAAGAAACTAAGAATGCTTTGGGGTACAGTACGGTATGTTAAAACAATGAAATACTGTCTGATCCTACTTTATGTTCTGGTAAATCCTTTGCCAGGGATTACTGTATTTATGTAAAAGTAAAGACAATCTATTATAAAATAATTCACAATGGGAGAGAAAATGTCTGCAAATGGAATGAAATGGACCGCATATCCATATGCTATACCAATGTATACAAAAATGAGCATGAGGTTGTTAGTATACTTTTTGATCAAACGGTGTAAGCCCAATTGCCATTTCACAGAAACCTCTTTTAAGTGGGTCCATGCACTTATAGGTGCATGGCGACCACTGCCGCAGTAATGGCAACACCAGAAAGGGGAACGAGCCAGTGGTCCAACAACACCACTGATGCCAGACCTAGCCTCTGGCTTTGGGTCACGACAACTCACAGGTAAATCATCACAGAAGCAATGGCGGCCACGAAGCACCAGACTGAAAGGAAAGAGGTACTGACCCTTATGTAAATCTCCTTATCATTAAAAACACCTGGACCTAATGGGAGAAGTGCTTGAATCAAGGCAAAACCAAAAAATAAGGGGGCATACTTATTGGAACATATTCACACTTGGAGAGAAAAAGACTGCACATCCACATGCAAAACGCTGACCCAATGCTGTTATAATATAACTTACAAAAAGAATACATCATCCAATTTTTATGGCTTTTTGCAGCTTTCTGCAATACATCTATTTGTTTATTCAAACTTAGTTACTGCACTGACATATTCCTAGAGACCTTTATATACTAACTACAAGGGCAGAGATGGGTGTTTGCTATAAAGCACGTGACTGAACACCGCAGACAGTAGCTGCGTATAGCACAAGAATTGGCTTGCATCAAGAAATGCCTTGAAGGGATGAACACAGAACACCTCTGACGCCAGTTACTACTGTTCATGTCTGTGTTTATCAAGTCGAATGGCAGGACTCAGTCGAATAGCTGCTTTATTAGCCAAGGGCTCTTCCGCCATCCTGTATCACAGGTAGTTTGTATGTCTGAGATTCACTGCTGTCCTTATCATACAATCTTAGTGTGCTTAAGCAGATACGCTACGTTATTTATGTTCCCTAGTGACAGAACTATATTGCTTTATCTTCTACACCATTTTTCAATCTTATCTGCTTTTCTTTCAGATTTTACGAGGCTTTTTACATTCAGCTGAGAAGGAAGTTAAAGAATAATGCAGCAGTGGTGCTCAAGTGGGTACATGCTTAACGTGGAAAACATACATATAGTGCTACAGACAGGCAGACAAACAGAGATAGATAGATAGATAGATAGATAAATAGATAGATAGATAGATAGATAGATAGATAGATAGATAGATAGATAGATAGGGCGACATATATGAACGGGGCTCTGCCAGTTTTCTGCTGTACTTTGAGTCAAAAAGATTGTATGAACAGGTGTACTCCAAACTTTGGCGCCATAAGTGCCTCGGTAATGTGCCAAAGACATTTTTTAATGTGCCAAAGATTTGGGGCGTTCTGGGGGCGTCGCACCCCATTCATAGCATTAGATACATCTATGATTCTTTGACACTTATTAGGGCCACATGTATGAAAACTGCCTAGGTTTTGTTGCCCATAGCAACCAATCAGAGCGCCCCTCTCATTTTATCACAGCACTATGTGAAATGTAAGGGGTGCTCTTATTGGTTACTATGGGTAACAAAGTGAGTTTTAGACCTAGACAGTTTTCATACATGTGGCCCTAAACCTAGGCGCAGAACAGTTAGAACAGCCAGACCAGGGTAAAGGTGGTGCCTGAGGCAAACTTGTTGTATTGGCACTACACTGCGCCTGTATGTATGACCTGCAGAAGAACAGCCAGACCAGGGAAAAGGTGGTGCCTGAGCCAGCCTTGTCATATTGGCACTACACTGCGCCTGTATGTATGACCTGCAGAAGAACAGGTTCATACATTCTGGTGCATTCTACATTACCTTAAAACTATTTAGAACTGGCCTGTCAGCGCCAACATTCATATATGTCGCCAATACAGTCTACAATGCAGATGTGAGCAAAGCCTTATTTTTAGTTTAATGTTAAACACATTTTTTAGGAATTTTTGGTTTTTTTTTTTTATTTTTCCATATCACTTTCAGTATTTTTTTTAATAATTCCTAAGTCCTGCAGTTTTCACTTTGGACACTAAGCCTAATAATCATCTGACACTTCCTGTTCTGTTTAGAGAGCTTTTCAGCAGTGTGTTCATTATCAGTAAAAGCAGGGTCAGACTGAAAGGAGACACCATTGTGTACAGATAACACAGAATCCACCAGTCACAAGATGTCACAGCTCCCCCTCTCCCCTCCCTTCACAGTGAAAACTCTCCTATACAAGTCTATGGGACAGAATCTGTCTTAAGAATCCTATGTGCATGAAGCTGCTGTAAAGTATCTCTCTGACTGCTGTTAAAGCAGTGCAAGCAAGAATGTCTTCCCCACAATCATATATAGATGGCCGAATAGAGAAATCTACAATCAGGAAATAAAAATGACTGAAAGGAAAAGAATATGGATCAGGGGCTTGATTTAATAAGTAAAAAAAAATTGGCAACAGATTCCCTTATGCTTGAAAATATGCTTAAAAATACAAATCATCTGCTCCCATAGGGCATGGAATATAGAATATGAATTAGTTGACTGATAATATAATAATTATAAAGATACTTGGTAAAGAAAGAAAAACAAAATCAAATCAATTAGCCAAAAGAGCTAAGGGACAGACTGATGCTACTCTATTGTTGACATACTAGGACAGTAAGACTCAGCTAATTGGAAAATACTCACTATATTGGAAAGGTGAAAGAGGAGAATAAGGCACATTATGGATAAATTCTATCACATATCAAAAGTAATTATTAAATAGATTTTGGAGAGACTTTTGTGATCCTAGATTGAAATAGATGATATTTATATGTGATAATTAAATAATAATAATAATACAATCAATATTAATCATGTGGAATCATAATAGTTTGGAATCTAACATTAGAATAATGGCAGAGGGAAGATCATTTATGTATAAAGCTCAATTACTCCATTATCTGTTGAGTCTTTATTCTGGATTAACAGTTTTACTCAAATTATTGGAATTATATAAATAAGAATAATATTAATACTCTTTAAAATTTTTACATCATTCTTTACTGATTCTTATGCTGGTTCCCGAAACCATCTAGCCAACTTGATTCTCAAGATTTCAGACCATTGAATAACTTACTTTGATGACTAAATGAATCTGTATAGATAAAAATATTTTAGCTTGTTCCGGATCAGATGAGACTTTATTGATGACAGCTTGCTTTGCGCAGTTGTCACCTACTGTCATAGGGGCAAAAATAAACAACATATAATTGGTAAAACAAAAGCATAACAAGCAAAAAGAATTGCTTTTAACCTAAAATGATTTACTAATATTTGTGCAGCATGGATAAAATTGTAAAGATCATTTTACTAGGTGACTTTTTACGAGCAGACATAAAGGCACATTTTTCTAGTCTCTGTCAGTCACTGTTCATCTTAGTCAGCACACCGATAGGTCTATGTTTACATGCATAAATTACCTGTCTAGGTTTGACAGCTATAGAATTGCTGTACAGTCATGAATTCTGCCTATGTCCATTCATGCATTCTCATCATGAGTAAGCCCTAACCTGCTTTTGATCTTTTTATTGCGGATGTTTAGAAGAGACCATTATGTTAATTTTGTTTTTTTAACAGTCCTGTTCTCAGGTATTTCCATTAGTTCCATAGAATTATAAGTAAGCAGCAGGTCACATGCGCTCTATCTCTCCATTCAAATTCTTTCTAAAGGTCTTAAAGCTGGAGGACCAAGGAGACTGGGTTATTTCAATACTGGTAAATGGTGGGTGTCCCAGAGATTGGACACTAATTAAGCATCAACTATCCAGTTAAATTTATAGTCACTGTTCTGACACCAGATTACAATGCCAAGACACTGTCTAAATTTTCTTGAAGAGTGTATAACTTAGGGCCCCATTAAAGCAGCTGTCCACTTTGGAAGTACTATTTTGTTAGAAGCGTCTCCCAGTCATCCACCTTTGTATGCACTACCCTATTTTACTAAGAGGGTTAGATCATTGTACAAATTAAATATTTTTTACCTATTTATTTGTAAATTGTAAACTTTCAAAAGCAGAGTTTTCACACCTCTTCTCTAAACTGTAAGTTAGCTTGTTACTTTATAATATTTGATTTTGTTTGTAAAGTGCTGCAGAATTTGTTGATGCTAAATAATATTATTAACCACTTAACCACCATGACATATTAGTATGTCATGGTAGCGTTAAGGGAGTATGGAATGGACTCACTTGCTGAGCCGCTTCATACGCGGCAGGTGCCGGCTATTAGATACAGCCAACACCCACCGCTAACAGCAGAGATCAGAGTTGACTCTGATCTCTGCTGTTTAACTCTTTAGACACCGCCGATCGTGGTGCCTTAGTGAATCTGGAGATTGCAGGGTCACGATCGGTTTATATGGCTGGAAGCCATGTGAAGGCTTTCATTGCCTCCGTGTTACTTGTTTTTCTAATTCCTTTATTCATTTCACGTCCCCTAAAAATTGGAATTAAAGTGATCAAAAAAGTTGTATCTATCCCAAAATGGTTCCAATAAAAAGTAGACTTCAGTCTGCAAAAAATGCACCATCACTCAGGTCCATAAGTGGAAGTACAAAAAAGTTATTACTCATAGAAAATATCGCTGTGGCGCAAATTTAAAAAATGGAAGATGTATGGAATCTTTTTACACTATTATAACAATGAAAACCCTACATATTTGTTGCCCTTTACCAGCATTGGGACATAAATGTATGCCAAGTATAGTTTAGGGGTTAATCTATCTGTTCATTAAAGGGAATCTATTGCCAATTTTTTTTTACTAATTAAAAGCAGATGCTGATACATATTCTTTTCTTTTTAGCTTCAGATCTAGCTGATCCCTCTGGCTAATAGATGTGAGTCCTGAGTGGGAATTGCCTCTCTATTCATTTAGAATTCCACAACAGAGTATTTAAAAATGGACTTTTCAAACCAGACAACCCGTTTAATAGTAACAGCTCGCTGCCTTATAATCATGCTACAACCACTAAGTTGTTTTGGGTTTGACATATTTAAATGGGTTTTTCACTACAACGACTAGCTTTTAACATGTAGAGAAAGTTAAAAGAAGACTCTTAGCAAATAAATTACTGTTTTGATTTTGCTTTGTTCAGCATATAAAGAAGATTGCATCTACTGCTAGTGTACACAAGTTTTTCTTGGTTACCGACTACATCTCTTTGCTCTTTCTCTTATCTGATTACTTAAAATGCCATTGGCCATGGTGACTTATTCCCTGCTGCACATTATCCGTAGCACAGGAGCTTGTTTATTTATGTTAACGACAAGTTTTAACCATTTAGAGCTATTTAGCATTGTGCAGTACAGTTTACAAACCTCCTGTACTCATGTCATTGTAACAGGCTCAGCTAGGAATAGTAGAACTGATATGCCAATTACAGCTGTAGAATACCACCTACAGACTAACCAGGAACTGTAAGTTTGAAGCTGGCTGTGGCTCTGTGAAACAGCATAAGACAACCCTTATAAGCCTGCACTGTTTCAATTTTAACCTATCTGTTAAGGGAATATATTGCTAATCTTTTTTACTAATTAAAAGCAGAAACTGATCCATATTCTTTTCTTCTTACTGGTTTTTATTTTCTGATTGTAGATTTTTTTTTAAATTCTGTTTTCTGTATATAATTATGTGGGCAGCCATATTTCCTAAGTTGCTTTAAACAGCATTTATAGAAATGCTTTACAGCAGCTTCATGCACTTAGGAGCCTTAAGATTGACTCAGTCCCATTGACTTCTATAGGAGACTTTTCTAGTCATGCTCTGTGACCTGGGAAGAAGTCAATGTGCAGGGAGGGGGAGCTGTGACTATCTCCTATTGTGAGAGACAGCTTAAATGAGGAGATTGCTTAAAAATTCTCTCTCTAGAAGAGGAAGTGTCAGACTATTACTAGCCATAGTGACCAAAGTGAAAACTGCAAGGTTTCAGGATATTTGAAAAACAAAATAATAGTGATATGAAAATGAAAGAAAACATAACCAAAACTGTTTAAAATGTGTTTAACATAAAATATAAGGTAAAGAATAGGTAATTTTCGAATGACATATTCGATTTAAAGTAACCCCAATTAGCTTGAGGATCACCCAGATGTTGTGCTACAAATGTGTAATAAACATTGATGTTTCTTGGTAGCAGGGTTTCTTCCTTGACCAGTTTTCCTTCTCATAAACACTCCTTGGATGTTCTTCTGGGTTATCTTCTTTAGTGGGTATCTGCATTCTCCTTGAATTAACTTTTTAAATCCAGCCACTCCTAAGAAGTAAATTATCCAATCATTTTTTTTTTTTCGATATTGCCGTCTAAACACACACTCAAGACCCAAAAATTGTAGGACATGAGGAAAACTTACACAATCAGGTGCCCTCAAATATTTCATAAGCTTTATTTTTGTTTACACCACTACTTAAATTTGTTTTATACACATACCCCATGGAATTCAAGAAATTTATAAATGTTTTTATAACCCTTCTCCTAGAATGTTTCCGTAATTTTTCTAATTTTTTTTTCTAGAAATTATTTTAAGCATGGCATTGTAACCCTTTCCATCCTTGTACTTTATAATTATTTTGAAAAACAAAATTTTTGTAGATTTTCCTTTAGTCATGATCACTGTTTGACTCAAAAAAATTGGGTTCAGATATTTTTTTTTTTGGTCTGGCACTAACCTTTAATCTAGCCCTAATCCTGACCTTAACCCTAACCCTTAATTGGGGTTAGTTTTTTTTTTTTACTGGGCTTGAATGGGTTAATGTACCCATTCCCTGACACCTCACAGTGTTGTTTCTCTGACATCACTGACGTCACTTCCAGCTCTCATAGAGAACTATGGATTACGCCTCCTCTCCCCGCTCATAATACGATTGTATTGTACGCCCGAGGAGATAAGTGACATGTCAATTATGTGTGACGATTACGTGCTGCGAGTAATGCATTTCTATGGGGCTTGCGGACAAAAGCGCCCCCTCCTCCCCCCTCCGCGCCTCGAGTATACACGCGAGCCACCGAAACACACGATGTACTGCGGCGCGTACAGTACGTGCCGCAGTACAACGTGTGCACATACCCTAAAGACATACTTTTCACCCAGATACTCTTATGACTACATTACTATCATGGTAAAATTCAACTTGACAACTGAGGCACTGTGATAATGTTACACAAAGTTCTCACACCTTTTTCAGTGCTTTTCGATGGCTTTTATTGTAGTTTCAAACTGGTAACAGTTTAGGTAGTGAACTATATCCAAATTGTAAAAAAAAAGATGATGTTAAAATCAGGACTCTACATACATTTATCATAGCAATCGTAAGAGAAAAGATATTAAAATGAATAAGATGAACATGTCCTACATGTCACACATTTTTTTTCTTCATTTTCACAGGCTAGTAATGATCACAGGCATCACATCAAGTAGAGATGACTCTACTCAACATCAAACATAGACCGGTCATAAATCAACATATATTCAGGTGAAAAGAGACACAGAAACTCTCTGTATAAGCACTTTACTTTCTGAACCTCTAACAAGTCAACCTTGTAGAATGTGGAGAAATGACCTACAAAATACCTCGCCGAAATATCCCTGACATCTTACTTAAAACACAGTATGGGCTGTTCTTAGAGCGAGAATATTCTTTATATGCTTCCTCAGAGCTAATTAAACAAGTTGTCGGAAGATGGCTCATCTACATTTGAAGATATATCATTTTGACCTTGTTACCTTTTATGTCTGTTTTTACCAGGGAGTATTTAGCTGATACAGGAGTAATGTGTATCTGAAACTTTAATATACATCGCTTTATACATATGTGTGTTTCACAAGGGTTGTAATCAGCATCACCTTATCTTTTGACCACACTAGGTAAGTGCCCCGGGGCCTCAGAAGCATAGGGATGGAGAATGTATTTACTGAGAAACCAAGGAATATGCCCAAATTCCTGGGTCAGTGCTGCTTATTGAACTGTTTTTGTGTTCTTAGGACATGTAAACAGTTAAAAACAATGGTGGCGCAGGGAGCCATTAACGTCCTGGCTTGCCAATTAGTCCTAAAGATTGCAAGCTGCCTATAAGATATTAGTGGGGTGTCACAGACACGATGATATGGGTGGGCTTGTGGATGCTTAGAGGTATGGCCTCATGTACAGTAGTGTCATGTTTAGGTGTGGATAGAGGCAGGGCCATTCCTAGGGGAGGGCGGGGCGGGCGATCGCCGGGCGCCGAGGCTCCGCTCACCCGAGGATCGCCCCTGAGGGATCGCCCCTGACTCTGTGCGACTGTTTCAAAAAAATCCGCAGAGCCAGCAGCTCCCGTACAGGGAGGAGCGGGACGGATCATTCCCGTCCTGACTCCCCCCCTCGTATCAGCGTCCAGGGGGGCGCGCGGCTTTCACCGCCCCCCTGCAATGCTCTATCTCCTCGGCGGCAGAGGTAGCTCTGCCGCCGAGGAGATCTCTTGGAGCTGCGTGACAGTGTAAGCAGCGTGATGACATCACGCTGCTTACACAGCTTAGCAGCTCCGGATCGGGACGCACGGACCGAGGTGAGTACTTTTTTTGTTATTTTATTATTACTTACAGGGGGTATCACTGGCTACAAGGGGCGTCACTGGCTACAAGGGGGCATCACTGGCTACACGGGGGCATCACTGGCTAAGGGGGGCATCTACTGGCTACAAGGGGGCATCACTGGCTACAAGGGGCATCACGGGCTACAGGGGGCATCTACTGGCTACAAGGGGGGCATCTCTGGCTACAAGGGGTCATCAAATGGTACTACAGGGGGCATCACTGGCTACAAGGGGCATCACTGGCTACAAGGGGCATCACTGGCTACAGGGGGCATCTACTGGCTAAAAGGGGCATCACTGGCTACAAGGGGGCATCTCTGGCTAAAGGGGGCATCACTGGCTACAATGGGGGTTCACTGGCTACAAGGGGGGCATCACGGGCTACAAGGGGGCATCACTGGCTACAGGGGGCAATCACGGGCTACAAGGGGGGACATCACTGGCTACAAGGGGGCATCATTGGCTGCAATGGGGGTATCACTGGCTACAATGGGGGCATCACTGGCTACAAGGGGGCATCACTGGCTACAGGGGGCATCACTGGCTACAAGGGGGGCATCACTGGCTACAGGGGGCAGCTACTGGCTACAGCGGGGCATCACTGGCTACAGGGGGCATCAAAGGCTACAGGGGTATCACTGGCTACAAGGGGGCATCTACTGGCTACAGGGGGCATCTACTGGCTACAGGGGGCATCTACTGGCTACAGAGGGGCATCACTGGCTACAGGGGGCATCACTGGCTACAGGGGGCATCACTGGCTACAAGGGGCATCTACTGGCCACAGGGGGCATCACCTGGCTACAGGGGGACATCACCTGGCTACAGGGGGCATTATTGGCTACAGGGGGCTTCAACTGGCTTCAGGTGGCTACTACGTGGCTATAGGGGGCTACTCCGTGGCTACAGGGGGCATATTAAATGGCTACAATATGAGATGCTATTGAAGGGGAGGTTGTATAGAGATAGGAATTGGTAGAGAAGTGCTGCTAAATTGAGGAGTCTTAAGATATTTTGTTTGTAAATTTACATGAGGATCGGGAGTAGTAGTCATGGCATCTGGAAGAGATGGAAAAAAAGAAGAGAAAGAGAACAACTCTTCCGAGACGTCTCCTGTGAGCCACTAGGTATAACTTTACTGTAATCATTTATATGTCTGCAGATCCTGTGTACAGCGGGTATCCATCACTGTATGGTCACTGTACGCCGGTAATATTGGTTGAAATATAATGGTTTGTATTCAATAATGGTCAGTTTGTATTATTTAGTCACTATCTGGTGGTGATATGTGGTCATGGTGTGGTGGTATTATTCGGTCACTGTGTGCTGGTGTTATGTGGTCATAGTGTGGTGGTATTATTTGGTCACTGTGTGCTGGTGATATGTGGTCTGAGTGGTCTTGGGATTCTGGTTGGTGTAGCAGTGTTATTTGGTAACTGTATGACTATTATTTAGTAGTTGTATATGTAGCACATTGTGGTAAAGCTTGTTGTATATTTTGGCTTTGGTTGATGGTGATGCAATGTGGCGCACTGTAGCGCCATATGTTACTGGAGGTGGGAGGGGGGCGAAATTTCGTCACCTCGCCCTGAGTGAAATTTAGCCTAGGAACGGCCCTGGATAGAGGCATGGCCTTGTTTGATGTCATATAATTGGGTGGGGCCCACTGCACTGTTATGCACAGGGGCCAGTAATCCTGGTTGTATTAAAATTTTTCTTACTACAGATATTGATGGCACATTACTAGTGTAAGGAGGAGGGGAGCTAAAAACTAAATTATGGATCTGCAAGCAGTGCAAAATATTTCATGAATAATTTAATTCATATTGGCACGATGAAATATAAATGAATGTTGACTTTTAAATGCCAAGTCATTTTAGGGTCCTATACTGACTGGAGACCCATTTTCAAATTCCAGGCCATGAATTTTCTGACATATAATTAAAATGTAAAGTTCTACCACTAGGAAACCCTTCATTGCTGGCCGCATACTGGTTTATTATTAAGTTAAATGTATATATAGTTTCCAGTAAGCCCCTAAACACACCCTACTGTTGGCTTCAAACAGACAGAATTTTATTGCTATCTGAAAGTTAGCGTAAATTTGCATGAACCAGAAATGCACCAAAATCACCATGCTGTTTGAGAAATTTTGCACAAATTTAGACTTTTCTGCTAATTAATCCAAATATTAGTTGTTTTGCCACAGCATATCACATCATGGATATTATCCCTTTTCCTATGAACACTTTTGGTGAAGCCATGTCCGACATTCTGGAGAGATCACAAAAAGTGTCCAATGCCCATAATAAATGTGCCTGTGACATGCACTTTTTTACTGCAACCACTATAGTAAACATGGGCCTATAATTGTAATTGGGATTGGAACTGTATTTTGTAAAGTGTACTATGTCACCATTTGTATTAGGATATTAATGAGCATAGATTTAAACAACACAATAATATTCAAGGTCATTTCACCACAGAAATAGGGGACATATTCACTTAAACTGTCTAATACTTAGATATTGTAAACTTAAACTTAAACCTGGGGATAAATGTATGAAGTAATTTGTGACAAAAACATTTTTTACTTTTGAGCTGTTTTTTGCCAAACTCGCCAAATTTTTTAAGAAAAGGAAAAGAATAAAGGTAATGCTTAGTAAATAAAGGTGCATGGCCTTGCGCTTCCTGACAAATTTACCTATGTTTGCTCAAAAAAATTCCTCCCAGAATAGGGGTGGGATCATTCTCTATGTGTAGAGGAAAGACAGTTTCTACATAAACATAGAAGGGGATTCTTTACTGTAAGAGCAGTGAGACTGTAGAACTCTCTGCCAGAGGAACTTGTCATGGGGTACTCACTAAAAGTTCAAAAAGGACTTGAATACATTTCTGGAGTGTAATAATATATCAAATTATAATTACTAGACATTCATCTTGATGAGAAACTGTTAACCGGCATTGTAAGCTTCTATTCAAATTCAGTATCTATGTTGCCCGATACTTGTATTTTGTGTTACCTAATGCAATTACTCAAATTGTCTGTGCCCACCCTGCTAACTTGTCAATAAATACTCCTTTAAAGCAACCTTTTGGTGTTGACGTTGGTATTTATATGTTTATTGATTGTAGACCTCTGGTCTATTCCACTTGTTATAAAGCACCCGAACTCTCATCACCCCTTTTGGTGTGCAGAACCATTTACCTATACTAATTTCCTTGCAGCACCTGGTTTATCAGGAGACTTACTATCTCTTACATAGTAACATATTTTCATGTCTGAAAAAAGACAGACATCCATCTAGTTCAGCCTATTATCCTACAATGTTGATCCAAAGGAAGACGCCAATTGTCCACATTTTAGGGAAAAAAATCTTCCCGACTGCAATTTGGCAATCAGAATAAATCCCTTTTTCAACGCCCCTGTATTGAGAGTACAATGCGGATATACAGTTGTCTCATATCAATAGATGTCTAAATACGACGTTTCGGCTACATGGGCCTTTATTAAGTGACATCTAGAGTATGGCAGAGTATAATTTAGTAAGTATGGCCAGATATATGGGCAGAGAGGCGCCAGATGAAAAAGGAAATAATTCCTGTCCGCATGGATAGAGGTTGCTGTTCCTCTCTGCCTCCGGACGTGCATGTCCATTCTCCATACCCCTTAAGCCCGACCCTGGCAACAGACCTCTATCCATGCGGACAGGAATTATTTCCTTTTTCATCTGGCGCATCTCTGCCCATATATCTGGCCATACTTACTAAATTATACTCTGCCATACTCTAGATGTCACTTGATAAAGGCCCATGTAGCCGAAACGTCGTATTTAGACATCTATTGATATGAGACAACTGTTAATCCGCATTGTACGCTCAATACATATTTATGTATATATGTTTGCCCGATACTTTGTATCTATTGTGTTAACTAAGTGCAATACTCAGAATTGTCTGCTGCCCCACCCCGGCTATCTGTCAATAAATACTCCTTTAAAAGCAACCTTTTGGTGTGCGGTGGATTTATATGTTTATTGCAAGGATAATTAGTCAAGAGATGCTGCCGTGATGCCAGTTACATCCAGATGGGCCCTTCTACAACTAGATCATATAGAAGTAGTAGAATTTACCTTGACTGTGATATCACAGCTTTTTGAGTTATATGCCCTTAAATTAAAAATAAAAAAACTAAAGAAATGCCATTGAAAATCATTGAAAGAGTAGAGATGACACTCTGTGATACACCTGTACACTCTAGCTGTGGCTGTGGAAATGGCCTCTCTGCACATGACCTTTCTGTTCTGCTTCCTGCATCATGGGTTAGTTTACAAACCGTGTTTCCCTTTCTTCACCCATAGCATCCACAGTTTCTTGTATGCAGGGGTGTAGGGTATTTCTACTCTGTAACACTGTATAAGCTTAGTAACAAAGCTGCTAAACAGTTGTAGAGGTGTGGTTTTACCTAAGTGTTTCTCCAACATCTTGGAAAGTTGGGAAACACCATATCCATTCTCAATAACAATCAGCTTTCCCATTATAGGAAAGCTGACTGTTAAGAATTAATACTGCTTGTTTAGCTTCTCATGCCTCCTCTCCCAGTTTCAGTCTGAGACTGTGTCCAATCAGCAGCTGAGGCGGGGTATTTAATACTCACTCCCTGTGTTTACCTTGCCTGTGATTGCTCTTGTGTCCTGATTAGATTTCCCTTTGCCTTTGGTTTGTATCTTTTGACTTTGGATTCCAGCTTCCTTTCTTGTTTTTTTTTTCTGCTCTATGATTTAGTACCATGTACTCTACAGGTTTTTGAACTCAGCTTGTTTGACTATTATGGTTTCTTCTGTGCTTTGTCCTGTTTTTTCCAGTTCTCCTTTGTTCATTGTTTCAGTCCTCCCATTCACGCTTGTTTTCCTATGTCTCTCTGGTGAGGCAACCTTGGTCTCCTGCAGCCAAGTCCATCCTGCTTTTCAGCGGGTTCTGTTGAAAACCAAGATGTAGCCTGAGGCTATGTCTATAGAGCATATGTTAAAATGCCGTCCAAAATCCGACTTTTGAATGTACGGGAATCCAAAGGCAATCCTGCAGAAGATTCAACAGTTTTGAAAATGTGCTGGAATCCTGTGGATTTTTAAATCGACCGGAAAAAAAAAAACTGCACTGTGTAGACGCGCAATGAAAAATGTGTGTTGTAGTCTACACAGCACAGATTTTTTCTGGTTGATTTAAAAATCCACCGGATATCAGCGGATTTTCAAAACTGCTGAATCTTCTGCAGGATTGCCTTTGGATTCCCGTATATTCAAAAGTTGGATTTTGGTACAGTCAGATTTTCGGAGGATTTAAGTACTGAATCTGCTGAAAATCCGATGAGAATCCAGTGCTGTGTAGACATAGCCTTAGACGCTACCTTCCAATGGGTTTCTCGTTGTAGACAGCAGTTTTGAGTAGGCTCTATTTGTTTGCCATTTTTGTGCCTGTTTTGGGAATTGCTTGCCTGGCAATTCCATAACACTGACATTGTAGGTATGTAACAGGTGTATGGGATGAAAGAAAAACATGTTAGAGGTCTGTTATGTGTGACACATGACATAACCTCCATAAAGTTCACTTTCAAAGGTCGGCAAATATGCATCTGTGTAAGTTTTATTTTGCCACAGTTTGTGCCAGAAGTAATTCACAATTGCAATAGAAATTTTTTAACCTGTAGATCTTCAGCTGCAAAGGGACAGGGCATAACCAATAAGTGTTTAACCATTAGATGTTGTTTGTTAACACAAAGCATCATCAGTTTTTTGAATGTTTTATAATTAACATATTAGTAAGAAAACATCCATTGCATTTTCTTTTATTGCCTACAGCTCATACTTCCTCTCTGACATCTTTGAGGGTTGAAGCTGAACTTTATAGAACAGTATAACACAATGTAGTAGTAAACACATAAGAGGGATAAAACAGAGAATGAGGCAAACGACTGAGCCCAATAACATGCCACAGAAAGAGGTTTTCCAGCACTTTGTTGATAGCGATTCTTTGTTCTCTCTGCAGAGCACTTTCCCAGATTGCACTTTAATTATCCTGCACTTTCTTCAAAGAAGATATGTGTTGGCTCAATGCCAGCATTAGCTAAGATTCCTCTTGTCACTACAGTGTCTAACAGCATGTACAGAACAATATCCCAATTAGATCTTTAAGTGCTGGAAACATGATATAGCAGAGCATTCTCCTCTTGACACTGCAGAAGTTTAGAAATAGAGAGCTAGGGTAAAAGCTGCTTTTTTAAGCATCCTTTAAATGAAATGTGCTGGTAAACAGGTAACTTGCATTGTGAAGTGTCTATAAAGAAATCATGGCCTTGTTAGAACCAATAAATACAAGTGGTGGCAATGCTTCTTCCTGTATATAAGGGACGTGATTAGCAGAGACTCTTGGTTATAAGTCATTTTCTCAATAGTGAGGTTACTTTTACATAGCATTTTGATCTACAAGACTTTGGGACTCATTTACCAAAGCTGTCTAATAGTAAGGTAGAGTGCACACGAGCGGGTTTGGACTTTGATTCTGGGAGTGTACTCAGCGTTCAAACCAAGTGTAAAGAGTTTTACAGTTTTCCTTGTTGCCCACAGCTACAAATCAGAGCTTATCTTTCATTTTTCCAGAGCAGTATGAGAAACAAAAGCTGACCTCTGATTGATTGCCATGGGTAAGAAAGACAGTTTTACTGTTTGACAGTTTTTATAAATAAGGGCATTTTTATCAAGGCAGTTGTTCTATATCTATCTATCTAAAAAAAAAAAAAAAAAAAAAGAAAAACGCTCTTAAAGGGGTTGTCTCACTTCATCAATTCATCTTACTTCAGTCTTGTTTTTTCAGTTTGATTTTTTTTATTTAGGGGTGTGTTAAATTCATATTACTGGGCAGCAGAGACGAGCTGAACAGGACAACAGTATTCTAGCTATAGGGACAAGCACTGGCAGCCTATCATAAGAGATTGAACAGGTCTGTAGCTATAGTGACCTGAGGAGCAGATGCAGCCCATACAAGAGGGGATATCTACGAATAGGCAGGACACTGTTAATGGACACATATTGCAAAGTTACTTGTCTTTTCTAGATTTTAAAAAAAATAGAAATCCTTGTAGTAAGACAACCCATTTAAGAGCCGAACCGTTGACCTTTGAACATGTTAGAATAAAACAGCTTTTTTCATTTTTTCACTATTTTGGGAGTGCTGCAATTTTCTTGAAGTATCTATCGGTAAATATGAATTTTAGATGGTTTTTAGACACTTCTGTGCGTCATCCAACAAAAAGAGTGAGCAATACTGAAAAAAAAAATGTACGCAGTTAGTGACATAAAGTAAGTCATCCTAAAAAAGGTGTAAATTTAGACTAGACAGTTTTAACATGCCTCCAATAAAAAAAATATAATCCAGCAAGTAAACCAAATGTAACAATAATCCTCTTTATTTGAAACTTAGAAAAAACATAGAAAAAGAACAATATGATGACTAAGATCTGTATGGATGAAAACGTGGAAGCTTTTCACTTTGGTGTACCACATTGTTCTTTTTACATGGTTTTATGAAGTTTTGATTAAAGAGGATTATTTTTTTCATTTGGTTTATTTGCTGGGTCAAGTTTTTTTTCAATTTATAAATAGACTTTGCTGGAGTGAAATACTTGCAAGTCCATATCTACTATACATTGGTGAGCTTGTTGCTTTCTTTTTTAGTTCTATCTTGTGCCAGATTTATCAACACTCTAATAAATGTGGTGCATTGTAAGACTGTCTAGTCTAAGTTTGCACTGTCTAAGATTACACAGTATTGATAAATTTGCCCCATTTTTTTATGTTTTGCCTAAAATTTTTTTTATTTTTTTAATTTTTTTTTTTAAAAAAAATTTTTTTAGGTTTTTTCAAAAAAAATTTTTAAGTTCCCCTTTAACTTGGGTTAATCGTTCCCCATTTTTAATTTTTTTTTAGAAACTAAGGGTTTTTTCCCGTCTTTTTTCTTTTAAACAAAGTCCCCAAAAAACTCTTGACTTTGGGGGAATTACAAAACTTTTGGTTAAGATTTTTTGCCCCCCTTTAAAATGGGGCCCCCTTTTTATTTTTTCAGAAAACAAAAATAAAAAGGGCCCGCCTTTTGGTTTTGGGGAAGAAAGCAAAAAAAATTTTTTTTTGGGTTGTTTTTTTTTGTAAAATTTTTTTGGGTTTGCCCATGTTTGCTCTAGTGAAAAACTGTTTTATTTAAAATGTGTTTGTTTTTTTTTTACCAAGGGGCCTTTTTTTTTTTTTCCTTACTAGTCTTTTGAGGTTTTTTTTTTTTAAAAGTACCGGGTTTTAACTTTTTAAAACGCATTTAAAATATAATGTACTGGGAAATTTTTTTTTTATTGGTAACATTTTGGCACATTATTAAAATTTTCCCATTTCATTAAATTAGACTTTTATGGATGTGGCGATACCAATTATAGTATGCTTTCCTGCGCTATTGTTTTATTGATGTTCAAAACAGCAAAAGATGGGTATTTTGAACTTTAAATACTACTTTCAGGTCTTCTAGGGTACTTAAAGGGGTTTTGCCACCATGTAATGTTGACGTGGGATCCTCCAAAATGGGTATTTAATCACTTTTCTAAATATATGTCATTAAAAAAAGTGAAAGGAGAGAGCTACAGCATTTCTCAATCCCCCTTTGTTACCCCAAGTTTCCCAGTCACGACCCAGGAGCGAAGGGGCGCTTGCATGAAACACTTCTTTCTGATGACAGGGGAAAAAGATGAGTTTTTAAAGGGACCGGGGGAACAGTGAGTCTGAGCTTCTTGTTATTTAAAATCCACTGTTTATGTTTATTATTTCACTTAAATTTTGAGACGCTCCCCTTGGGGTTCCTCACCCTCACTCACCCCCCCCCCTCTCTCCCCTCAGCTTCATGATTTGTTGACATTCTCCCTGTGCTAAGGAGAGAGGTAAGAAACATTCGTCTTGGCAAATCTCCTTTAAACACTAAGGGATCACAATCACTTTTACATTATTCTGCAGTGGTAATATATTTCTGAACAGAGTATAATAATGGCTCTCCTATTTCTCAGGAGTTGTCAGATGGCAGGCTTGGAGGCCATTAGGTGCCATGTCAACTGTTTGAAATTATCCTGTCACTGAGGAGCTGATCAGGAATAGAAACAGACTCTCTGGATTTAAGCAATTTATATGCCAGGGTCAAATTCACTGTGGCATCTGAGTGGTTAAACAGCCAGGACTGGAGTTACACTCCCCAACCGACTTCATGATGCAAGGTTACATCATGTGTTGGGAAGGGGTTAATAAATTCTTGTATTGCTTCTTAAAATAATAATTCTAATAATAATATCTTTCTTTGGACTTTGCATGTTCTCTGGATTGTTCCTCGGTTATTCCTCCTCGAAATGTATTAGAAAATTCACAGCTGGGGTTTACTATTACCCTTATCAATGGGGTGTGTCCCTGTACACTCTGACCTTGTCTTATTTGTATTCACAGTGTCAGAATGTATAGAGATACACCCTACATGGATCCTCTAAGCTGCAAATGCACAATCTTCCTATTCCTCAATCATAACCCTCAATAGGAGGTATGTTATTTCCTGGATTTTTAGGGGGGCATGTATGAAACTGGCTGCGTCAGTTTTCTTGCATGATGTGAGACAAATAAACTGCTGTAGGCCATGTCTGACATATTTTTTAAACTGATTTGCACCCTCAATGGGCTTACATCAAACATTCTTGACACTTTTGTCCATGCCAATTCTTATGGGGCGGGGGGGGGGGGGGGGGGGGGGGGGGCGGCGTGCATTAATCCATGTCGATTTCAAAGTGACAAACCTGAGACAAAATTTGGTGCAGGCACTTTTTGAGACACTTTTTGGGCCATAAATGTGTTTCACAACGGAACACATTTTTAACTCCTTAACTACCGCCCACCGTCTTTTGACGTCGGCTGGTGCAGGTTGTTCGTCTGCAACGACGTCTTTGGCTCGGTGCCGCAGCATCACCGGGAACGGGGCTGTACTACACAGCCCTTTTCCCAGCACAGCTCCTGCAAGCACCGGGGAGAGGGGGAAACCTCCACTCCCTGGTGCTTTAACCCTTTGATTGCCGCAGTTTGTCACCGCAGCTCAAACAAAGGGTTCCCCTGCTCAGTCGGTTGATCAGGACACCCGGTGATCCGACAGAGCCCGAGGAATGGCTGCACAGTCAGCCCTGGGGACCTAGAGTAGCCCCAGCGCTGTCTGTGTTAGAAGCCAGTGATCAGGGCAGACTGTGAGCTGCCCTGATCACTGCCTGTGTCAGACTGACACAGATTACAATGTATTAGCATATATGCATTACAAAGTATATGAAAAAAAAAGGTAACACAGTTCTCCCTTCATGGGATTTTAAAAAAAGGAGAAAAAATAAAAAGTGCAAAAAATAATAATACAAATAAATAATAAAATAAAAATAAATATTTAATAAAAATAATTCTGCATACATTACACACCAACGAAAACCTACACATATTAGGTATCCACACAACTATAATAACCTGTAGAATTAATCTAACAAGTTAAGTGTGAAATGAGAATGGTTTAAAAAAATTAAAAAAAATTCTGCAATTATTTATAAGTGAACTTAAACTATTCCTCCATAAAGTACAACTCATCTCAAATAAAACGAGGCCTCATGCAACTGCGTAATTGAAAAAATAAAAAAGTTGTACCGCTGTTAAGTCTGAGAGAGTTTGCATACTTAGATCATGGTCCCAAGAATAGATTGACCATTGGTGTGCTGTAATGTAGTAAGGCATCAACATGGCCAGGGAATATGTGACCGTACCATAATCAGGAGAGAGACCAGGAACTGAGAAGAGGAATGGAAGCTCAGGAATCAGTCCATATTCTCTTTAAATAGGCGGCCTGGTTGATGTCCAAAAGAAGCCCGAGTTATCATGGAAATCAGCCACCTCTGCAGTGGAAAGTAAGAGACCTGTGGCCAGATCAGCTGAGCTGTGGCTTGCAGAACTGAAAATCCACACCACATTATAGTTTCAGGTTGTCTAGCAACTCAACATAGACACCTACTGCAGCCAGTACCGAGGAACTGGGAAAGGAGAATGGATAGGTAACACCTTAAAGTCGATCCCTAGTAATTTGTTTACTTGCTTCCAGGATGGAAGAGAGGAATAGCAAAATACACAGTGCTTAGAAAATTTTTCATGGGTAATACAAGTAGTTACTAAAACATATATGTCACGAGAGCAATCAAGTCTTTTTCAAAGAAGTTGATGCTGTAGACAATACCTTAAAAGGGGTTGTCTCACTACAAAGATTAGCTTTACACATGTAGGGACCAAATATATTGCTTGTTTTTCTGTCTTTGTTGAGGAGATAATTTAGAATTTGTCACACAGGTTTCTTTAGGTTACCATCCTGCTCTCCCCTTCTCTCGTTGTTCTGTCTTATCTGATAGCAAGAGATGACCACAGGTCGGGCTGCCGGAGTGTGTGATATCACACAAGTAATTAGTCTCCTTTCTTTGTCTACTTTGAGCTCTGTACTTATAGATAACATCTCCTGCTCTCATGTCAGTGTTTTTAGAAGAGCTGAAAACGCTGAGTTTATATGCTAAACACTGCAATAGAATCAGCCATAGCTTAACCAGGAAGAGCCAGCATGCATGAAACTGAATCTTCTTTTGGCTTTGAAACAGCATGGTGAGACAGCTCCTTTAATTAATACCCTGTTAGGAAATGTTTCATAGTTTCATAGTTTGTAAGGCTAAAAAAAGACAAGTCGTCCATCTAGTTCAGCCTGTTGTGCTAAGGTGTTGATCCAGAGGATGGCAAAAACCCCCAATGAGGTATAAGTACATTGTCCTTCATTTTAGGAAAGAAATCTCTGACTCCAATCTGCAATCACGAAAAAATCCCTGCTTGACAATGAGACCCACTCTACTGAATCTTCTGGTTCACTGTAGAAACTTGTTATATTATTACGCTCCAGAAATGTTGACTGTTTAGGACTCTATTCTATTACCTACAGTAAAATGAGTACAGTGCTGTCATTAAGTCACAATCACTCAACCTGCTCACCTGTTAACAGTAGCTGAACATTTAGGCTACAAGTATTTAGATGACCTGAGATAAGTTTGAGGTCTGAAATCTAAAACAGTGATATCTTAGTCTGCGTTGGGAATTCCATTTTATTTTTGTTTCATCACAGGAGCAGAAAAACAGAATTAATGCAGTTAAGGATTTTACACCAAATGTGATCGCTGGACTTAACAAATAATGGAGTCCATCAGGTTCCCTCATGGTGTCTTTCATTATACTAAAAGAATATTACTGTATTGTGTGATATTTCTCAAACATGACAGAATTTGCAAAGTTTTTACTGTAGCCCACAATGAAGATATAAGCATATCCTTATGCAGGCATACTCTGAAAACAACTTAGTCCCTTTTCAAATCCTGCTTACTTAGAAAACTCCATATCACAAGGCATTATGGGAAAGGGGCTGAGAAGCCCACAGCGCCCTCTGTTGGATGTAACAAATCCTCAATTTGCTTTTGACCCACCGAGTCTTGAGAAAGCAAAAGGGATTTTAGCAAAGCCAGTATCTCTAATCTGCAGACAACGCTGTTTCGGGATTTTTGTCCCTCATCAGTGCAGGGCAGAGCGATACTGGCTGGCTCTGTGGGAGGCACTGAGTGGCTCAGGAAGGGAAGATCTCTCCTCGAGGAGAGCACCGAACGAACGGCTTGTAGAGTTATGTTTTGCCTTTTCGCCCTCTATTAAGCATCTGCATATCACAAGGCATTATGGGAAAGGGGCTGAGAAGCCCAAAGCGCCCTCTGTTGGATGTAACAAATCCTCAATTTGATTTTGACCCACCGAGTCTTGAGAAAGCAAAAGGGATTTTAGCCAAGCCAGTATCTCTAATCTGCAGACAACACTGTTTCGGGATTTTTGTCCCTCATCAGTGCAGAGCAGAGCGATACTGGCTGGCTGTGTGGGAGGCATTGAGTAGAGGGCGAAAAGGCAAAACATACCTCTACAAGCCGTTCGTTCGGTGCTCTCCTCAAGGAGAGATCTTTCCTTCCTTAGAAAACTCCAGAAATACACACTAAGGGCGACATGTTACATTAGGGCTGCTCCAGTTTTTTGGTGTATTCTTTGTGCCAAAAAACTGTTGACACCCTATTTTCTATATAAATGAACTGTAGTACAACAAAACTAGGTGTAGGAAATGCTCAATATGCTTCAGTAGATGCTAGTTCTTGAAGGTGACATAATATTGACAGTTACATCCAACTTAGCAGAGTAACAGAAACCAGCAGAATGCCCCTGGGCATGGTGGGCCTCTCTCTGGAAGAAATGCAAAGAGAAAGAGGCAGAAAACAATAAGCAGATTACAAGAGTCATGTGCAGTATATGTAGTCTTCTACAGTATCTGCAGAATGGGTGCCAAGAATTAACTCAACTGGTGGGCCACAAAAATCAAGTGGCAGCCCCAAGAATTAACTTTACTTGTGGGCCCCAGAAATCTGGTGGGCACTAAAAATAAATTTCATTGATGGGCCCCAAAAATCAACTGCACTTGTGGGCCCCAAGAATTAAGTCGGACACTGTTTACATCACTGAAGCTACCTCAGTGGAGATAAAAAGCAACACGAATCCTCGGACAGACAGCACTACAGCTCAAGGGGTGTCATAGACTTCTGAGTTTGTCCTCTGCTAATCCATATGGTTCTATCACCACTCCCTCTTCCTTTATCTGTCCCAAGTCTTCTACCACTCACCACTTGAAGGTACAAGGCTCCACAGCCACATGCATGGTATATGCTCTTCACAGTCAGGAAACTTCAAAACAGTCTTCAAAACAGTCAGGAAACTTCAAATTAAACCTATTCCTTGAACAAAATGGAGTGCTGACCCATAAATATATCAAAATTTTATTACATTCAATCACATAAAAGACATATATAATAAAACACAAAGGGTGACATGTATGAAGGAAGGTGCGTCAAAGTGAATAGTTGAATCTCATTTTCAGTATATCATGCACCTGATGTATGAAAGTGGTTTTTGTGCATTCATAAATGGTGTGTAAAGTTCGACGCTCCTCGCCTATGTGTTAGGCACATTACGGAACTTAGGTGCATAAGTAATACGCCTAACATATATTAAGAAGACAAAAGGAAAAACAAGGGGGCGCACAGATGGCGAAGTAAGTTTGGTGGAACGTATACAGTTAAGTATTTGATCTACTCACCAATTTGATTTGCGCTTTAAGTGTAGAGGCACAACTCTCATATTAGCATACAGGGCTTTTACTGTAGCCGTAGCCCTTGTATACGGCTTCCGCTGTTCCCGTGAGCGATGTCCCGCCAGGCAGACAGTAGAGGAAAAAGAAGATGGTGGAACCGGCGCACGTGTATATCCAGGAATGCCAATGATGCAGGCAGGAAGATTCAGAAGATTATTTTATTATTCTAAAAAGGCTAGGACATAGCATCAGACAATCTAAAACAATTTAGAAGCAGGTAAAACCCGACGCGTTTCGCGTTTATCATTTAGCATTTCAAAGGGTTCATCACGAGGTATTCCTTTTTGTTTCTATGATTAATTACATTTGGTTCTCTTTCTTTTTTTGAGTTCATTTTGCTGTATGTTATCTCTTAAGTTCTAAGTCAGGCATTACTGTGGTTTTAAACAGTAATTTGCAAATTTTTTTGTTTGCATAAATTTGATTTTTCAACAAATGTCGATATAAAAAATCGGAAAAAGAGATTGGGTAAAGTGCTATGTGCCTTCTTGTCGTTATAAATTCATTGTATATTTGTGCAATAGTAATCTTGATATGTGAATAGTGTTCATCTCTTTATTCCTTTTTATTTCTATAATTAATTACATTTGGTTCTCTTTCTTTTTTGTATTCATTTTGCTGTATGTTACCTCTTAAGTTCTAAATCAGGCATTGCTGTAGTTTTAAGCAGTAATTTGCAAATTTTTATGTTTACATACATTTAATTTTTCGACATATGTCGATATAAAAATGACGGAAAAGAGTATGGTAAAGTGCTGTGTGTCTTCTTATCCTTATAGGTTTAGTGTATATTTGTGCAGTGATCCTCTTGAGATGTGGGTAGCATTCAAATATGTACATATATATATTCTTATAAAAATGCTTAAAGTGCTGTGCAGATATGGTTTGGTTTAGAATCAAATCTTAATTTATATTAGTTTTATTTGTTGTAAAAAAATATATAAAGAAGAAGTAATTATAATAGGAACCATCAGGTTTTCCTGCTCTATTAACGGATCAACTCTATAGCTTCATTAGTCCCCGGGGATGTAAAGTACCCAGCTTGTAGATCCAATACATCTCTTTCTTTCTCAATAGCTGGAATTTATTTGGACTATTTTCAGGTACGGTATCAACAGCTGTGATCCTAAATACATTAAAGTTTTGGTCATGTAGTTCCTTGCAGTGTTTAGCTACACTTTGTTTCAAATCTCCTCGTTTAGTGCATGCTCGATGACCATTCAATCTTATGTGGAGTGGGCATGTGGTTCTGCCCACATATTGTTTACCACATACGCAATCTAGGACATATATGACAAAGGTGCTCGTACAATTAACCCTTGCTCGTCATTTCATTTTACATCCCATACCAGCCATAACCATTGATGATAAAAATGATGAACAAATAGAATTAAAAACTCAATCAAATTTCTACCCTACCCAGTCACAAGGACACTTTCTTAAATCCTTTGCTGAGTTAACATCTAATGAATGCCAAATAATTGCTCCTCTCAAAAAAACATCTAACAACACAAAAAGAAATAGCAGCCTTAAAAAAAACTATAAAAAAATACAGATATAGTCATCTGCCCCGCCGACAAGGGGGGTGGCATAGTGGTGATGGACTACAAAAACTACCATAAGGAGGCAGAAAATATCTTGAACAATAAGGATTATTATTAATCTATCGTTCTCGATCCTTAACCAGAACAGCAACCAAAGTGAGAACTTGTGAATCTGCTGAAATACAATAATGATATGTAATTACTGCAGCAATATAATAATGATATTATTATATTGCTGCAGTAATTACATATCATTATTGTATTTCAGCAGATTCACAAGTTCTCACTTTGGTTGCTGTTCTCCCTGTCTTCCCCTAAGAATTACTGTAATCATCATTGCGCTTTTGCCAGTACCCTTACCTGACATGGAATTCTGTTCTGCGCATGTCCATGACGCGCTTCCGGTACACTCTGTTTTCCGGAAGTGGGATTGGCCTTGCTCACTGGGGGAATTCTGAGCGTCTCACAGGTGAGTATGTTTTATCTCTTTATTGTTCTTATTTAAAGCTTGCTCTAGCATGTTGTCTTTGTTATGATTAAGAGTGTTTTTACACCCGAAACGTGTCAACCGCTACCAACTCTCCTCCGTTTGCTTTGGGGGATGCTACTTTGAATTTTTATGGAAATTTGCCGTTTCAAATAAAGCCTTGGAATTTTAACCGGCTCTTCGTCCTTCAGTTGCTGTATCCACTCTTGCTTCTACATATTACTGATACGCTCTCCAGGCGGGATACGAGCACAGGATTTTCCGGGACCTGACATCAATGGGTGAGCTGGCATAATTTTGTTTTCTACATCTATTGGGCAAAAGTAGGTGCCTCGGCTTATACTCGGGTCGGCTTGTACTCGAGTATATACGGTATGTAAACATAAAAATTTGCAAATTACTGCTTAAAACTACAGCAATGCCTGATTTAGAACTTAAGAGGTAACATACAGCAAAATGAATACAAAAAAAGAAAGAAAACCCAAAATGTAATTAATTATAGAAAAAAAAAGGGGAATAAAGGAGATGAACACTATTCAATATAAAGATTACTATGCACAAATTACAATGAATTTTAACGACAAGAAGGCACATAGCACTTTACCCAATCTTTTTTCTGATTTTTTTATCGACATTTGTTAAAAAATCAAATTTATGCAAACAAAAAAATATGCAAAATTACTGTTTAAAACCACAGTAATGCCTGACTTAGAATTAAGAGTTTAACATACAGAAAAAGAACTCAAAAAAGAAAGAGAACCAAATGTAATTAATCATAAAAAACAAAAAGGGAAATTTACTCGTGATGAACCCTTTGAAATGCAAATGATCGGCATTTGGGGCCCTTTGTTTCACCCTGCCTCATCCCTACCTGTCTTGTAATCTAAGTGGTGTGTGACTGACAATTAAATACACCAATTGGATCTCTTTGTTTAGTTTGATTGATGCTTCACCCAACTGTTATCTGCACTCTGTACCTTTATAATGTTTGAACAAGATTTAGTAGATCATTTACCCCTGAGGAAGCGTTTGATATAACGCGAAACGCGTCGGATTTTACCTGTTTTAAATTTTTTTAGATTGTCTGAGGCTATGCCCTAGCCTTTTTAGAATAATAAAATAATCTTCTGAATCTTCCTGCCTGCATCATTGGCATTCCTGGATATACACGTGCCCCGGTTCAACCATCTTCTTTTTCCTCTACTAACATGTATTAAGGTTATAGACAAGCTGGAAATAAGAGAAGTCATTAGAATAGCATGTCAGTGAATAGAAACTATGGTACTGATCCTGCTTGGACCTGTGGTGTGCCGGATCTTGCTGTATGTAGAATAAAGGCTGAGAGCAGCAAAAATAATTTTCAAATTTAATGTAGTAAAAATTTTAAATATAAAAATCTGAACAACATGATCAGTTATTCTGATATCTCCCTTTATAAATCAGTCCCTAAATGCTTTTTACTGGAATTAGGGATGATATAGGAAATTTGAGGAAAAAAACAGAGGTAGGGAATTGACCTTATCTTGGTTGTAACCCCAACTAAGTAGGGTAAATATTTGATAGTAACATCAGGGTTAAGGTTAGGTCCTTACTCATGTGGAGGCTTTTTGTTGTTTTAATACATATCAATAAAAGGATATGTTTTAGCAAAGTGAATTGTGGGGAAATGTTTGCTGCATTAAGAGAACCATGTCAGGCATTCAATAAATGACGTATCAGTTAGAATAGATATATACAAGGCAAACACAAGTGCCTTTACATTATTGTTTATTATTAGTCCATGGTGAACTCTATTGGCAAAAAAAGCTGGAGTGCTTCTCTAATAGGGGAAAAACCTAGGAAAACCTACAGAAGAGCAAGTTGAACCTTATACATTAAAGATTTTTTCTAACCACAATAGTTTGGTTTTAAGCATGCAGGCAAAGGTAAATAAAGACTCTTATGAAATACTTTGCTGTTCTGATTTTGCTTCCTTTAACTTCTTAACGGCCATTCATTGTCTTTTGATGGTGGGTGGCAGTGACGCCAAAAGATGTTGCTGCCTTCAAAGGGAGTTTACGACTCCCAGCGCCACAACTGCATTAGGAACAGAGCAGTAGTTAACAGCAGATCTCTGCCATTTAACCCTTTGATTGCTGCGATCTTTGACCACTGCATTATCAAAAGGGATCCTCCTGCTCCATCAGTTCACTTTGAATGTCTATGCAGTAAGCCTTGGGAACCTAGAGTAGCTCCAGGGCAGTCTGTATAGTAAGCATGCTGTTAGTGTACACTATGGGCGACATGTATGAACGGGACTGCGCCAGTATTCTGGCGTACTTTGCCCCAAAAGGTTGTCATAGCCCTGTTCTATAGATGTATGAACAGTCGCATTCCAAACTTTGGCGCAATCGCTGCCTGTCCTGACACTTTGTAATGCGCCAAAGACATAGGGGCATTCTGGGGATTAAACACATTTATGAATATTTGATGTCAAATCTAGGCGCATAACAGTTAGAACAGCCAGACCAATTTAAAGGTGGTGCCTGAGCCAGGCTTGTCGTATTGGCATTAGACTGCGCCTGTATGTATACTGCAGAAGAAAAAGTTCATACATTCTGGCACATTCTACACTGCATTAAAGCTATTTAGAACTTGCCTGTCAGCACCAACGATTATACATGTCGCTCTGACAGCAGACTGTCAGACTGTGTCATAGTGACACAGAATGTAATGGATTAGCATACAGGAGCATGCTAACACATTACTAAGTGTAGAAAAAACATGAAAAATAGTTGTCCCTTAAAAAAAGTAAATAACACAAAGTTTGGAAAAAATAAATAAAATAAATAATAATATTAAAAATATGTATTTAAAAAAAATTATTGCACATACATTACACATAAAAACACATATTAGGACCACACATATTAAGACAATAAGAACCCAAAGAGTCAATATAACTTGTAATTTAGTGTGAAATGTGAATGGTATGAAAAATAATTTAAACAAAAATGGAAAAAAGCATTTTATTTATATTCACACTGCAAAAAATAAAAAAATGATGCAGTAATTTATATGTAAACTTTAACTATGCTACCAAAAAATACAATGTCTCCCACATAAAAAGTCCTCATACAACTGCGTGACTGAAAAAATAAAAAAGTTGTGACAATTGAAATTCAGGAAGGTTAGCTGGTCAATAAGGCTTTTTCAGGCCTGGTGCTTAAGGGGTTAAGTGCTAAAGAAGATAAAGAAGATCTTATCAACTGATTGCCTGTTTGTGTACACTAGCTTCCCTAGCACCTTTCTCTGCTCTCGTTGCTCTAAATGATGTGATCTACCATGGTGTTGTCACTCACTGCTGACCGTTATCTCTAGCACAGGAGCTTGTTTATTTATATTAATAACAAACCTTATAACTTTAGAGTTCTGCAGCCTTCTGCTTTAGGCTATGTCTTCACAGCATAATTAAAATACCATGTGTTTTGCATGTGAAAACAGTCACTTGTCAGCTCACTGATATATGAGATTAATAGTACCTTGTTTAACGGCTTGCAGAGCACGGAGACTCCAAGTCAGCTTCAGCTCGGGAGAGCAGCAGGAAACAGCATAAAAATGATATACTCCAGCTTGCTTAGAAGTAGCATTAAGCAGTGATCCGCAGCTTATACTTTTAAAATAAATTTTTTTTAATATTCCATTAAAAATGTGATAATACAGGGTAGGAGAGTTGTAATACAGCACCAGTGCTACAGATTGGCATGACGCGTTTCGACTAATACATAGTCTTAATTCATTGTGCCCATGGTTTCATTGCAAAAGGGACCAACCCCTTATAAAGGCGTAGTCCCGAAAGAGTTAACCATTGGATTACCAGTACGTATCAATATGTTTTTTACAATATATCCCATTCAATATATGATTAAAAACAAAGAAAGAAAAAGAAAAAAAGCACTTAGTATTGATTATAGCAGATCATGACGTACATTTAGGCCCGCTGGTTGTCGAGTACCTAATACAAATATCCATTTTGCCTCTCTGGCTAATAACTTATATTTTAAATTGCCACCTCTAATGGATTGTGTTACTTTTTCAATACCTATCACTTTCATGTGGGTAGTGTCACTGCCATGTTTTTCTATGAAAAAGTAAATATTTGCATAATAACCTTACATTACAAGAAAGGAAAGCTCTACATTTGTTACAAAATAAAAAACAAATTACTATTAAGAAAGTGATAAGGGGGGGGCCCATCACTAAAACTGGACTCTGGTTTATATAAAAAATTAACTCTAGAAATGCTAAATGAAAAAAACCACCTATCGTGTTCTTGATAAGGCCCCCACATCAGTTTTTAAAAATAGCCATTAAAAAAGTATTGGCCTGTGGAGTCAACTTGGGAGCTATCACAGCTAAATTGGCTGAGAGTCTCTATGCTGATTTTCCCATCATACCCATTGTGTATACTGTACCAAAATTACATAAAAACTTGTTTCCACCTCCCCTGCGCCTATTGTAGCAGGAAATAGGGTTTTTAAAACTGAACAATTAGGAGCTTGGGTGGATCGTATCCCCAAACCCACTTGTCCCCATTTACCCGGCTATCTAAAAGATAGCCATACCATCAGAAATCTAGAAAATAAATTGGGAATCCTTGTCTGTAGGGTTTATCTTGTGACGTTGAAAGTCTTTATCGTCTATGATTCTTTGAACTTCTTAATGCCCCAAAATTTTTCTGGATCGCTATAGTATTATACCGCCCCAGTAAAAGAATTTTTGATTATTGCCAAACAATTCCTTTTACGCACAATTATTTCATGTTTGATAATATTTTTTATTTACAGACAACAGGTGCCTCTATGGGGGGCGAAATTTTCGCCCTCTCTAGCTAATATCTATATGTGCATCTGGGAAAGCCAATACTTATTCACCGATGATAATCCTTTTTCTTCCCATATTAGGTTGGTATGGGCTTTTCTTGATGACCTCCTCCTGATATGGGAAGGTCCGGTACAAGATATCAATAATTTTGATTCACTATATTAACAAAAATTCTATGAACTTGCATTTTACACATAAATTCAATTCACAAGTAATGATTTCTTAGATATAACGCTCACAATTTCTACCATAAAAACTGTTACAGTTTTACCCTATCGAAAAACTACAGCATTGAATTCTATGCTGTTGGCTACTTCATGTCATCCCCCACATTTCATTAATAACATACAGTAGGGGAATACATTAGAACTAAAGAAATACTCTACGCAGCAGAATTTCTAAATCAAGAAAAACAAGTCACGTTACGATTGAAAAAACGAGGATATAGCACTGAGATACTCGACATAGCAAAAATAAAGTAGAAGAAATATCACGTGAGCATTTATTTAATTCAGAGAAAAATAAAAAAAAATACAACACAAAACAAAATGTGCAAAACTATTTCTCTACGCAGTATTCACCGCAATATAATAAAATCGTTAATATCATCAAAAAACACTTACCCATTCTCCATAGACACCAGAATTTGTCTACTATACTCAGAGATGGTATAAATTTTTTATCCAAACGAGGTCCTACTATTGGATCCATCTTTTCTCCAAGTCTTTTTCTTTCTGACCAAAACAAAAAAGAAAAAAAATTGGCTTTCTGTCCAGGTAACCATAGGTGTGGTCACAACATTTGTATATGTTGCAAATATATGCAAACTACTAATACCTTTGTATCTTCTGTTACAAAGAAACAATATCAAATTGCAAAAAATGTTGTATATCAGATTACATGCATAAAATGCAACTTACAATACATTGGCTGTACAAGTTCTCATTTAAAATCCGCATCAGACAACATATTTCTGAATCCCATAAGCATGAGTGGAAATCTGGTATGTCATCTGTAGCTAAACATTTCATAGAAAAATATGGCAGTGACACTACCCACATGAAAGTGATAGGTATTGACAAAGTAACACAATCCATGAGAGGTGGCAATTTAAAAAATAAGTTATTAGCCAGAGAGGCCAAAATGGATATTTGTATTAGGTACTCGACAACCGGGGCCTAAATGTACGTCATGATCTGCTTATCAATACTAAAGTGCTTCGTTCTTTTTTTTTCTTTGTTTTTATATATATATTGAATGCATATATTGTAAAAAACATATTGATACGTACTGGGTAATCCAATGGTTAACTTGCGGGGGCTACGCCTTTATAAGGGTTGGTCTTGTGCAGTGCAGTAAACCATGGGCACAATGATTAAAACTATGTATTAGTCGAAAAGGTCGTGAAATCTGTAGCACTGGTGCTGTATTACAACTCTCCTACCCTGAAATTATCACATTTTTAATGGAATATTAAAAAAAATTTTTTTTATTTTAAAAAGTATAAGCTGCGGATCATCTGCTTAATGCTACTTCTAAGCAAGCTAGAGTATATCATTTTATGTGTTTTGCATGGGTTTGCGGGTCAGTTTTTGGATTCCCTGGTGGATTTTAAAACCGACCAGAAAAAATCCATGCTGTCTATGGGTCACTGGTTACAGTCGGATTTTCGCCGAATTCTAAATATTGAATCTACCAAAAATCCAACCAAAAACCAGTGCTGTGTAGAATAGTTTTTACTGTTTCATTTTGTTATTTTTAATTTTGTTTTGAAAAAGGGGTTTAGCTGGGAATTTTAAAGAGGTTGCCCCTTACACTTTGCCCAAAAACCCCAAAAAACAGCCTACAGGAAAATGTCAACTTTGAAATTTCTGGATAAAAAAGGATCTTGAAATTAGCATTTTAGAAACATTTAGGGAATTATCCAATTATATAATAAAACAGACATGCCAGGAGAGCCCACTAGTCCTCTTTGAGTATCTCCTGGCTTTATCATTTTTAAAATCTAAAGTTAATGTTTTTCTGTGAGAATGAGGCTAAGTATTGCAAAGTTTACTTGTGCGGGTACCTATGCTTCTCAGAAAACTGGTGCAGCCCTGTTCATACGTGTCGCCCCAAGCATCTACATTTTGTACTGTTAGAAGTACCTATGTTTGTTGAATTGCGAAATGCTTTTGTTTTACTTGTAGTTTAATGGAAAATATGGCATTATATTCAGCAATGAAATAAAAATTCATGTTAAAACACATGCATTTAGATTTGCAGCCACCAAATATATAAATATCCATTCAAGTGTTGAAAGGCCAGCAAGCAATTGTGTAATGAATTCCCCAGAAGGCTTTCTATTATATGAGACGAAATCCATTCGGTTATCAATAGCTAAATGCTAGCAACATTTGTTGTCCAGTTGTTAGACAAGCATCATTTCATTTACACAATGGCAGCGAATATTTAAATGTAACCAAGAACAGATAAGTAGTCTGAGAACGCTGCTGCTGTGAGGTGCTGCAGAGACCAGCCACTAAAAGAGATTAATATGGACCATTTAATATATGTAAATGTTGGTATATTTTTTTCAGCATGTGAAGGGTAAGTGAAATAATGGATATGTACATAATATACAGTACCATTTATTTTGTTCTGCTAATATTTAGTAGCTAATTATCTGAGGAAATTGAACAAATTGAAATAGACGAAGCCTTACAAAGCATTGTGACAAAAAAGCTGTCGGTTTGTTTATAATACATAAAATGAAATTAATAAAAATGTGTAAAATGAATAGTAGAAAAATAGTAATTGTACATGATCTGTTTCTCTGTAGTTTTAACAACCAAAAATAAATAGGACAGTATACAATTTTTTTTTTTTGCTAGCCAACAATGACATAACAATGTTACACAACTTGTGCAATGAGGTACACTGTAGACCCAATAAGAAATATAAGGATCATTATTGTATATAACAGTAACTGTAGCAAATTACCTAAGATGACCCAAAGACCTCTAATGGCCAGTGTAGGTGACCTCTGACAATGCTAAAATGATTTATGTACTGTTACATTTTACATCATGGGGCTGATACTTCTCCATTTTAAAAAATGAAATGTAAAGGGGTTGTCTCGCTACATTGATTCATGTTACCACAGTCCTGTTTTCTTGGTTTTTATTTTGAATTCAGGGGCGTGTTTACTGGCTTCTACTAGTCTGCAATAGATGCCAGGTCTGAAGCTATAGCAACCAGTGCTGGCAGCCTATCATGAGAGATTGAACAGGTCTGTAGCTATAGTGACCTGAGCAGCTGATGCAGTCCATACAAGAGGGAATATTTTAGAATAGGTAGGACACTGTTAATTGACATATATTGCAAAATGACTTGTTTTTGCAAGATCTTTAACATAAAAAGCAATCTTTGTAGTGAGACAACCCCTTTAATATCAGGTACTTAAGTTTGGAGATAAAACAAGAACTTTCTTGAAGTAAGTCCTCTGAATAAAGCCTTGCTGGCAAACAGTTGTTATTATTAAAGAAGCTGTATTTAACCACTCAATACCCCTGTCTCACATGTTCCTGGGGAAATGTAATGCTTTACAATGCCAATCCAAATGAATGGACGGCCATGTTGTAGCAAGGAGCACTTACTGGAGGATCTCACTTTATTTAAAAGTGGCAGTCTTAATGATCCTGAAACTGGGCCATGTTTCTGGAGACCCCACCAAGACAGTATGCACCACAGTGGGACTGTAAGCTTTCAGCTCATCCTATTGTATCACTATGAGGTTTGTCTCTGCCACCGCTTGCCTCATCTTAATTCAACTCGTGGGGAAAAACAGTCACCGAAAAGTCCTCACAGTCTCACATACGAGGCTGTACATAGACCACATGACTCATTTCTTACTTCCTCCGAGTCTGCTTCTTTGAAGGATGCTTCATGTCTTGGACCTCTCAGCTTCTCTCAGCCCACGAGCAGGCTCCCTTGGCATCTCACATGGTGCTTGCAATACTTTGACTTACATGAATCCGCTTTCTGAGCATTGATCCACATGTAAAAGGTAAAGTGCTGTTGCCTTGATGATGCTCTTCGTCCACCAGGCCAGGAACTATTCTTCTGCACTGCAGCTACAGTCGCTGTTCCTTCTTTGCTGGAATGCCAGGCATCGGACCAACAAACGGATCAAGAAATACACCACAATTTACAAATGGCACACACTAGGGGAACAATAAATCAAAAATAATATTGGAAAAAGTACAAAGTGGTTAACACCTTTACAACTCTCTGAAATGTCCACAGTTTCTCATTATGGGACATTGAGAGGGGTTGTCCAAATTTTAGAATCCTTATAACCACTTAGTCACTACAATGTGTGTGTGTCTTGAGTGTTTCTTAGTGGACAGATTTTTGTGGATTTCTAGGGATATGAGACTGCTCTCATCCGCATGTCCTGCACTGATCTCTCAATCTCATTTCAATGATTATATTCATTTTCAGACAGGCAGAGATGGAGAGAATCAGCTCACTGAGAAATCAGGTTACGTGCTGCCTTTGGCATGCTATGGAGGGAAGGTGGAGTAGCAGGAGGGAGCAGTTGCGGAGAGACAAAGGAACACACAGAAACTGCTGTTTCTAGTAAGTCTTTTATCTCACCCACAGTGCTGGGTTCACAGGTACAATGCTTAATACTGCTGTTTCTGAGTGTCTGTGAGAGATAGAGATGGTGGGACAAGATTTTATATTCTTTCTGAGTGATGTATATGGAAGACATAGCTAGTCTCCACCCGCTCTAGAACTGAGGGAAAATTGTTAGAGATGGAATCTGCAGAGGCTAAGGCTGCTGAATGCTGCTAAATACAGTCATACCGCTATTCCTCATGTGCACACACAATAGCATAAATTCCATTCTATGATGTGGCCATTGGGTCATATAGGACAAATTTATTCGCTTTTGGACTACATTTACTCTTTTTATTTTTTATACAAATTTTATGATACAAAAGTGTGGTCTACAACATACTTGCCAACATTTCCATTTTTTCCCAGGAAACTCCACCAGGGTGGATTAGGATGTTCTCAGGTGGACTAGGAACACTCTTGGGGTCAGGATCTACTGAAATCAGGATTTGAAAGGTTGACAGGTATGATCTATTATGCCTTTGTATTTGACACATTTAGTGCATACAAACTTGAATAGCAGCAAATGTGCCTCAAAGAGACTTGGCGCCAACATATAAGTTCTAAATTGATATAGAGGAGTGTAGAGTACAAAAGTCTCTATGAAAGAGTGTTATGCGTCAAACATTTTGGTTACATAGAGCGTTATGCGGAACACTTTGTCTCAGCCATGGTATGGATTTGTATATCAGTTTCGTGCCAAACATTGGCGCATTTTTGGCGCATTCAAAAGTGTTGTGTATAGTGCAGACTGTGCCAAGTTTTATCGTACGACTATTCTTACATCTATCGAACAGGGCTACAACAGTTTTATAGCTCAAAGTAAGTCAGAAAACTGACACAGCCCCGTTCATACACATCACACTATATTTTTCCTATAATCTGCTATGTCCCTACCACGTTGTTCATCAGAATACCTTTTTCAAAGTATCTTAATGGATACCAGCGTTGTAAACCCTAGACTGTTATTACGAATGAGGCATTTTTCTGAAAAGTTGCTTTAAGCAACAGTTTCACTTCAATTTACATAAAGGGGTTTTGCCACCATGTAATGTTGACGTGGGATTCCTCCAAAATGGGTATTTAATCACTTTTCTAAATATATGTGATTACAAAAAGTGAAGCCTCTGAGAGCTACAGCATTGCTCAATCCCCCTTAGTTACCTGAAAGCTTCCACTAGACATGACCAGAGGATCTGACAGGCCGCACTTGCGTGAAACACTTCTTATCTGATGACAGGCAAAATTAATGAGCTTTTAAGGCACAGGGTAGAAAGTGCAGTCTATGAGGCTGTGTCTTGCTGTATTGAGAATCCACTGTTGTACTGTTTATTATTTCACTTAAGTTTTGAGATGCTCCCTTATTCCTCACTCCTTACTCACCCCCTCCCTCTCAGCCCTGCAGCTTTCATGACTCAGCATGATTTGTTGACATTCTCCCTGTGCTGGTAAGGAGAGGTAAGTAACTTGCATCCTGGCAAATCCCCTTTAATACACATTTTCTGAAGATTAAATAATTAGTCCAAAGCAGAGGTATAACGCCCCAGAATTGCTAAGTAGAGGATGGGATGGTGTATGAGGTGTCCATGATATTGTGCAAAAATAAGGCAGGAGACTTGATGGAGTTGCAAAGTCACTTCTTCATTTACTCAAAGCGAGTGGTCATACACATAGCTTGGCATTCTTAGCAATAACTTGTCTTTAAGCCTAAAAAGCTGCAGCAGTAGATAGTCTTCAGAATTCAGTCCCATAAAGTTCCAGTTAAGGCAACAAGGAGTTCCCCATTGTCCCAGATGAACTGGATATCTTCTCTTTCTCTGTGAGCACTAATATGTTGGGTCAGACCTGAAGCTAACTGAGCACTAACTGCCATGAGGTCTGTCTTGGAATTGGCTTTACCTTACACATCCATAGTTCAGGGGTTCTTTTGTCTGATCGGGCTATGTCCTTTGAATAGTTCCCTTTGCTGTCATTCCTTGGCTATGAGGTGAAGAAGGCTCTGATCCCAGTACTAGTGTTGGACCAGCAGACTCCATACTGATGGTCGCAATACTCCATCCATTAGAAAAAGACTGCTATGTACTAAACTGCTAATAATGTCTAACTCCACCTACTTCTCCCTGGCAACCAACTACTATGGCTGTGCAGCATTTAACCCTTTACAGCATTACAGTGTCAGCATGACATTGCATTTTTTTCTATCAGTCACAAGACCACAGGGTCCGAACAAAGTTCAAACAGTGCCCAATATACAGACATAATATTCAATAACAATTCAGTAGTGTTCCCCAACTCTAGTATGCTACAGTGTTTTCTCTTGAGTGCTTCAGCTTTCTCTCTGGGGCCTACACTGATAGTTGGATACATAGATGTGGCTGCATGGTCATGGAAGGAGCAGCTATTTTAAAGTGCCATTGAGAAGCTTTAGAGTAGTTGTCACCCAACCTTGGCAGGTACCTGAAAAAAATTAAGTTCCAGGTAAACAGAACTTCAGTATATCCACTTTTAATTTTAATATTTTCTTTGTTGGTGCCCCCTATTAGGGTCTAATAAGTTATTTGTAAATTAATTGATAAAAAATAGACCATAGTGGCAACTGACTGGCTCCAAAGTCAACCCCAAATAATATTGACTTCTGCGGGACCTTTGGGGCTCTGTTGTCTTAGAAACCCATTGTTATATCAGAGTTTGGGTCCACTGGATGATCCTCTTGTGGATTCTTGAACCAGAATAACCCTGTGTGAGGGGATTCATGATCACTGCATTAGTGGTAATAGTAGTCCTGCAGCTTTCCCAGAAACTGCTAAAAATATAATTAAACAGCTAAAAATACTTTTTATGATAGAACAGAAGAAGTAAACTCAAGGATTTATACTGTGTTTACTAGATATTTTTATTAATGCAGAGAGAGAGAGAGAGAGGCTCAACTTTACAAACTATCAACAGCTTAAAGAAAACGGCTGCTTCTATAGTAAATTGTTACGTTAAGAATGTCTATTACAATATTACTTAGAAAAAAAAAATAGTAGAATATTTATACTGTTGTTTAAAGAGATCTGACAAAAGTATCCTTAACCATAGCGGCTGTAATATTTTATTTTCTCTGTTCTGTCCAGGTGTTTTTTTAACATTGCAGTGAAGAAATATGAATAAAATGTTACTAGGTTCTTGCTGGTGACAGGTCGTAAGACAGAAAATCTGTGATGACCCTTCTCCTCACTATTCATTTATCTGCGAGGTGGTATCTCCTGATAGATTTCTCCTGTGTGATTTATTGCAGCAAAACACTACATAGAAATGGGCTTTTGATAAAATTGTTCAAGGATTCTTGTACAATATATCCTAATCTTCAGATGTACACTACAGGATGTTTTGCTTTTTTAAGCTATAAATAACCACTGGTAAATGTTCTAATAAATCTGCACATTTAAGGTACAGCTTGTGGAAAAAGAACATAAAGTGTGTATCTTTAATAGTATCAGTGACTGTAATGTGTCCAGAGTATATCACCAAGTGGGTATTTTCTTGAAATTGTCCATATAGTCTATGTATTTTATTTTACTTTATCTTTTCTTTTATTTCAAGTTTTTTTCTTCGGCTTATAAGGTCTACAAGTTGTAGTAAGTCTGGCAGTATGAGGCCCAAAATAGATGTATACATTTCTACATTCATTCTCTAAACATAACTGGAGGTTGTTTTCTTTGTCTGACATAAGGACATCAGCACCCAGAACTTCAGACCTTCCTAAATATTTTAAAGAGGTTTTCCCACATTAGACAATGATGGCATATCACTAGGATAAGTGATCATTGTCTGGTAATTCCGGGGGCGACATGTATGAATCTCGACACGTCGGAGCGCATGTTTACGGCAGTTTTCCAGCGAAATTTGCGCCTGATTTATGTCGGTGCCGAGGTGCGCTCATACATACCATGTAAAGTCCGCCGCGCCTCGCCAGTGTGTGGGGCGCAGTGCGGGACTTAGGCGCAGTGCGGGACTGTGCCTAAAATTCGCCGCCCGACGTAGTGCAATCATACGGGGAAAGGTCCGCCATGCCTCGCCAGTGTGTGGGGCGCAGTGCGGGGACTTAGGCGTAGTGCGGGACTGCACCTCATATTCGCCGCCCGAGGAGGTGCGCTCATACATGCGGTGAAAAGTTCACCGCACCTCGCCAGTGTGTGAGGCGCAGTGCAGGGACTTAGGCGTAGAAGGGACTGCGCCTAACATGTATTTCGATTCGAGACAGGCTGGAAAACAGCGAGAAATCATTAAAGATGTCCGTGCGGCATGGAGTATGAATCAAAAAATCGCCTTTATAAAGGCGTAAAACATTCTCTGAAAAAGAGCTCAAACCTACTAAAAAAATACATAAATAAAATCACTTTCCAAAAATCTAGAACGGCGCAACATCAGGAATTAGGATCTTGGAAATTGCCGGGAAATACAGTAATTCAAATTCTGTAAACTCTTCTCATTGGTCGGCAGAAACCAGCCAATCAGAATAGGAGCGACAGTGACCCATTAAAACCTATGGAGAAGTATGGACCAATCAAAATCAAAGGCGGGACAGTTCAAAATACAGTAAAAATGCAGAAAAGAGCTGATTGGTTGAGCTAGCGGGGGCTTGGCAATCCTGGCCAATCAGAATAGGAGCGACAGGGACCCATTATAACCTATGGAGAAATATTGACCAATCAAATTCAAAGGCGGGACAGTTCAAAATACAGTAAAAATGCAGAAAAGAGCTGATTGGCTGAGCTAGCGGGGGCTTGGCTATCCCGGCCAATCAGAGCGCGAGCTACTTGTCCCATTATAGTCTATGGACAGATCGGGGCAATGAAATCTCAGCTCTCAGCGCCGTGCGGCATGCAGTATGATTAAAAAAATCATTTTTATTAGGTGTAAAATATTATCTGAAAAAGAGCTGAAACCTTCTATAAACATAAATCAATCAAATCACTAACAATGCGTTTGTCGCCGTCACCGGCGCTACATCAGGAATTGCGTTATAGAGAATTGCCGGGAAATACAGTAATTCAAATTCGGTAAGCTCTTCTCATTGGTCGGCAAAAACCAGCCAATCAGAATAGGAGCGACAGAGACCCATTATAACCTATGGAGAAATATTGACCAATCAAAATCAAAGGCGGGACATTTAAAATACAGTAAAAATGCAGAAAAGCCCAGCCTTAACTCTCTTGGCATGGAGTTTACTAGAGCATCACAGGTTGCAGCCACTGGAATCCTCTTCCACTCCTCCATGACAATCTCACATAGCTGGTGTATGTTAGAGACTTTGTGCTCTTCCACTTTCCATTTGAGGATGCCCCTCAGATATCTAATAGGGTTTAAGTCTAGAGACATGCTTGGCCAGTCCAGCACCCTTTACCCTCATTTTCCTTAGCAAGGCAGTGGTAGTCTTGGAGGTGTGTTTGGGGTCGTTATCATGTTGGAATACTGTCCTGCGACCCAGTTTCCGAAGGGATCATGCTTTACTTAAGTATGTCACAGTAAATGTTGATATTCATGATTCCCTCAATGAACTGTAGTTCACCACAACCATCAACACTCATGCAGCCCTAAACCATGACACTCCCACCACCATGCTTGACTCACTTGTCTTCGTACTTCTCACCTGGTTTCCGCACACATGTTTGACACCATCTGAATCAAATCAGACCCCAGGACATAGTTTCAGTAATCCATGATCTTAGTCTGCTTGTCTTCAGCAAACTGTTTGTGGGCTTTCTCATGCATCATCTTTTGAAGAGGCTTCCTTCTGAGACGACAGCAATGCAGACCAATTTGTGTATAGCGTATGGTCTGAGCACTGACAGACTGAATCCCCACCCTTCTAACCTCTGCAACAATGCTGGCAACACTCATATGTCTATTTTGAAAAGACAATCTTTGCACTCAACCATGGTGAGGCCTGATATGAGTGAAACCTTTCTTGTTAAACCACTGTATAATCTTGGCCACCGTGCTGCAGCAATCTTCTTATAGGTTATGCCGTGTTTATGTAGAGAAAAAATCTTTTTTTCAGATCCTCAGAGAGAGTTGAGAGCAATAACATCAAATGTAACACACCTGCTCTTCATTCACACCAGACACTTTGTAACACTAATGAATCACAGACACTGCAGAGGTTAAATAGCAAATGAGGCACAAAAGGGGTGTACTCACTTTTGTTGCCAACGGTTTAGATATTGATGGCTTTGTTGAGTTATTTGAGGGCATACCAACTTTACTCTGTTATGCAAGCTGTACACTGACTACTTTACATTGTATCAAGTATCATATATTCAGTGTTCCCCTATGAAAACATATAACACAATATTTACAAAAATGTGAGATACTGTACATTTGGGAAATGGAGCAAAGGTAGTCCAATTCAGACTACATTTGACATATAGATTCCTAGTGCCCCATTACAACACAGAAGTAGTATCTTTTGAGATAACCTTTTTAAGGTAAGCTGATGGATTCCACTTTCAGAGACCAAATATGTGATGAAAATGGGGCATAACAAGCATAGACAGAGGACTGTAAAACAACAAGTGTCATATGTGTAATCAATTAGTAGAACAGGTCATAACCAGAAGACAATTTGGAATAAGCCAGGGATAAATAAGGAGAAAACTTAAAACAGATGTTGAAAGAAGGTGGCTTGGGACATAGGGGCAGATGTATGAAAACCGTCACAGACTGGATAGTCATACTTCTCTGTAGGTTAGTGTAGCATTTGTCACTATGTATGGAAGTGTTGTTGTTTGTAAACACTCAACAGAATTTCTGACAGACAGATCTCGCCATACTAAAAAAACTGTTATTGCTAATGGGCAAAAAAATACCAATTCTTTCCCAATTAATACTACTAAAGTGATATAAACTAACTTTTGATAATTATAAAATTATATAATATAAAATTAAAATAAAATTAACTGTTTGTTTAATATGCCTGCCCTTGTCAGATTGCAGATGTTACACAACTTAAAGCATGGCAAGTACCAGCGTTGGCTGGGATTACCTGGTTCCGTTAAAATAAAATGTAATAATATAAAATGATATAATATAAAATTAATATAATATAAAATTATAAAACCAATAAAGCACCTACCATAAATCCTGTTCTGCTTACGGTAGTTACTGATTTATCATAGTAGTATCAGTGATTAAAAGCACAGCACAGCAGGCTAGAAATAAAACAAAAGCCATTGAAATAGTATTGTAGAGAATATAAATTGCAGTGATCTTGGTTGGCGAACTTTAGGTCCCAGCAAGATCTCTTGGAGCTGCTACTGCCGTATCTAGGACACATAGTAAAGAAAATTCCCGGCACGCAAATACATGCAAAATGGTGATATTTATTAGTAAATAAAGATGTTTTCCAGCCTAAATCATTGGTATAGAGGTATAAGAGAAATCCAGATGTTTCAAACTTTCTTTACTAATAAATATCACCATTTTGCTTGTCATGGTGTGCCGTGGATTTTCTTTACCACTTGGACTTTGGATTGATTATCCTTCCACTAGCACCCATTAAGATATCCTCCAGGTGGGCATCTTCTATTACCTTTTGAGAGCAGGAAAATAAAATTTAAACAGTGATCAATATCAGATTAAAATTCTTTATCTAAACATAGGAAAAATGAAATATATTAAAATTTTAATGAAAAAAATGTTGATAAAACATTTATACATCATTCTAAACCATGACCTACTGACCTACATTTGGAGGAATGGAAATTTAACTTATAATCCAAAAGTATAAAACGTATTTCATAAGATTTGACATCGAAAAAACAAAATATGAAATTAATGTCCAATATTCACATAATTAATATTTCATTGGAAATACAAATAAATTAATTGGATTACTCTCCTAAAAGGCAGAGCTACTGTTTCACGTCACAACAGCCAATTAAGCCATTAGTTTTCGTCATAGCTTTAACGTTTCTATACACGTCATAATTTTCTCCCTCCTACAGAACTGTTAATCTCAGTCTTGTGGCTAGAAAGTTACTAGAGATAATAACCTAAAACTGCCACTCATTATTAAGAAATGTTTCTTTTGTATCCTAATAGTTATTTCTATTCATCTCTATAGAGACTAATGCAGTTCATTTACTTGTATTTTCAATGAAAATATAATTAAGAGAATTATTACATTTCGTTTATATTTTTATATTTTTCATTTTTTCTAATTAAAATCTCACAAAATATATATTTTTATACATTTAGATATTATCCAGCCATTGAGCTTTATGTATGGCCTTATGTTTGTGCTTATGGATAAGATTTTAGATTGTAACTTAATTTTCGTTCCTCAAAATGTATGTTAGTAGGTCAGGATTTTGCATGCTGTATATTCTTTTTCTCAATAGTTTTTAGTTAAAATTTTTAGAAATGTCGTTCTTACTATATTTAATTCAACAAATATTTATTGAATTATATTTTATTTTCATGTTCTCAGCCTATATTCTACATACAGCAGTACCGGTTACTAAGGTCTTTTATTTTATTTCCAGCCTGCTGTTATATGTCTGTAACTACCCGATTGAGAAAGGGATTTATGGTAATGGTTTTATAGTTTTATATTATATAATCTTATAACAATTTTATATTATATAATTTTAAATTAATTTTAAACAGTTTTATAATTATTATAGGTTCGTTTTTATTACTTTAGTGGTACGAGTTGGGAAAGAATTGCTCCTTTTGACTGGCAATAACAGTTTGTCTGAGACAAATTTGGGCTTTGAAATTGGCATGGATTAGTATGACATTTTTGTGCCACATTCTGTCAAGCAACATTCGTAAGTGTGTCTAATCTTATTAATATGCCCCCTTAGAATTGCCACAGACAAAAGTGTTGAGGATGTTGGACTGGCACCCATTTTTGGTGCATGACCGTTCATACATATGTTGGACAGGGTTAATGTTTGTCATCACACCAAAAATCTGACACAGTCCATTTCATACATCTCCCTCTTAGTTCACAGAATACAATGAATGGACAGAACAAGAATGAAGGCTATACTGTGGGAAACAGGGAACAATAGTACTTGCTAGGTTTAAAGGGGTGGTTCCCGTAATTTTTCTTTTATTAAGCTAATTACGTCGAAAACAATATGACTAAACTTCATTTTAATTTATATGTTTTATATTATGTGGTGTTACATTATTGACTATTTTATGTTTATGGCTGTAGGTGATGATTTTCTGTTTGGAATGTTACCCCATACTCCTACATGCTCTATAAAAGCGCTGGCCTCTGGACTAGCATGCATGTCCAATAGATAACTGTTGATCATGTGCATTTCTATAGCATAGCTGCCACCACCCTGCCCAAAATCTGTGGCTTAATACATTAGTAGTTAATTATCTGCTGGGCATTGGTGATAGTCAGGCAGCATGCTGGTGCTTCTGTACTCCAGCCACCCACTGATCAGTTATCTATTGGTCATAAAAGCTAGTCATGCAATTCGACAGAAGAATGGATATGTTCTAAGTTTTTTTTACTCTTAAAAACTGATCACATAAATATGTGTTATATGAACTACAATGCTTATTTTCTATTGAGGTGAAGGGGGATGATTTACTTTCATTTTTGGACGAGTATTTCAAGTTAGAATTCACTTGAATTCCAACTTGAAATAGTCGTTGTGTGGACATAGCCTTACTTTTGCTTAACAATTATACCTCATTAAAAAAGAACAGATTTTCAATAGCAGCATCTAGCATTCTTTTGGGTATCCTAAATAAACATATCTTTATGTCATAGACTTGTTGGAGAAAGGTATTTTCATTATTATTGATTCTCTCCTTAAGAAAAAATATTGAATTTAAAGAATTGCTTGTTTAGTGTGATGTGGACCCACTGGTTCGCCATTGGATAGTATATATTCCCCCACATAAGGTAGGTATATAAGGTCTCCAGTAGGTAGGTAGAGATATAGCCTCCCCTCAGTAGGTATATAGGCCCCCCTCAGTAGGAAGGTATATATATACCCTCAGTAAGTAGGTAGGTATATAAGTCCCCTCTGTAGGTATAAAGGTCCTATAAGTAGGTGGGAATATAGCCCCTCTGTTGGTAGATAGGTAGATAGGTAGGTATATAGGCCTCTACAGTAGGTACATAGGTTCCCACAGTAGATAGGTATATAGGCCTCTTCATCAATTTGATAGGTAAATAGCATCTCTCAGAAAGTATATAGCTCGCCCAGTAGGAAGTTAGGATGGTACATAAGCCCCCATAAAAAATAATAATGCTCACCTCTCCCTATTCCCCCGGTGAATGCCTTGATCTTCTAGGAGCTTGTGTCCCAGCGTGGGTGGTGTGATGTCAACACGCCACCTACACCGGGAAGTTACCCTCTGTAACATACTAGACCACAAGCCTTTACAGTCTAGTAGAGGCAGTGGCACAGGCAACATGATGAACACCTATGTCATGCTGTCTGTGCCACTTTCTCACGCAGTGCCCAGGACTTGATGGTAGGGCATTGACTGCTTTCTGCTCTGTTCAGACAACGTGCACACAGTTAAAAAGGATATCAGATTGACAACATATTGCTCAAAAGCTCATACTTAATGGGCAGGTTAAAACAGCCATTGCCAGCAGGATAGAGATAAGACACAATATTGTATAGGTCAGTTTCCAAAATTTGCATATACTATTGCTTATATCAATCTTGTATATCTTAAAAAGGCGCATTTTCCTGAAATGAATTTACATATTACATGGCAGCACTGGTGCCTGGTGTTTTTTTCACATTTTATATGAGAATCCATTATGGTTAAGGGGTCTGGTCCAAGGTCTAAAGGAATTCTGGACTGAATGTTAATATAAGACTAAATGTAACGTAACTATGTAAGCCTCTTTTGCTGTTGCAGGTCACCAAAAATTAGGTTATTGGTCACTAATCGGCCTTGTGTTTGACACCTGTGCTCTGGAACGATAGATAGATAGATAGATAGATAGATAGATAGATAGATAGATAGATAGATAGCATGGGTGTAATTATAGTCACAGTAGCTAGAGCAGCTGCTATAAGCCCTGTGTCTTTGAGGGGCCCACTTAAGTGCAGAGAATATAAAGAATAGTTGGTGGCTTTGTGCTATTGAACACTACTGTGTAGCTTCTGTTCTATATGACACTATTTTCCATACCTTCATTTCATGTCATTTGATGGCAGGGACCCGTCACGTTTTGCTATTGGGCCCTATTGTAGTTATGCGATGGATAGATAGAAAGATAGATGTATCGATATGAGAGATAGATAGATAGATAGATAGATAGATAGCATGTAATGCAGAGGGTGTAAGGAATAGTTGGTGGCTTATTGTAGCTGGTGGATTTCTGCTATTGAACACTATGAGTTCTGTTATGTATTACATACCTTAATTTCATGTCATTAGGTGGCAGGGACCCATTGCGTTTTGCTTTTGGCCTCTATGAATTTTAGTTATGTGATGGATAGATAGATAGATAGATCCACAAGATTTTGCACGTATTGCACCAGTTCTCTGGAACATGTTACCCCATGTGATCAGGCACACTCACAACCCTCACAGTTTTAAGTGCGCTCTGAAAACTCATCTTCTTAAACAAGCCTACCAAGATCCCTCTAAATTCTGTCACACATTCATCACTTCCTGCACTTTGGCACCCACAGGCACTTATCTGTATATAGATGTATGGTTGGGATGGCAGGTTCATCCACTTTTTATGTATACTACCCCATATTTATGTAACATGGCTGGTCCATTGTAAACCAAGCACTTGTCACCCTTTGTTTCACCCATACACCCTAATAGATTGTAAGCTCTTGCGAGCAGGGCCCTCACACCTCGTGTCTCATTTGTCAGTAGCTTTTTTACAATGTAATGTCTGGTTTGTCTGTTCTTATTCCCTCTATATTGCAAAGTGCTGCGGAACATGTTGACGCTATATAAATAAAGATTATTATTATTATTATTATTATTATAGATATTATTATAGATAAATAGATAGATAGATAATAGATAGATAGATAGATAGATAGATAGATAAATAGATCACCCATATGGCTGAGCTCTAAATTACACAATGTATTGTATTTATGCAATATTTGTCAACTGGTTATTTTTTTTCTTCAGTTCCATTATATTTACAGACCTTGATTTTATTCTTAAAATCACTGTATATGTATTTTTAATATTTAGGCATTCCCACAAAAAAGGAATAAGGCTTATTTGCAACATTATAAATCTATTGCTCATTTTTTATTCTCTGCTTGAAAACTAAAGTATTAGAACTGGATTCATAGTTTTCAACATAATACTATTCATTTAACACCAAAGTCAAAGCAATTTAACATCTGGCTTGTAATGTATCTACTCGGTAGGTGTAAGGCTAATGGCAGAAAAACATGGCGCGCGATCTGCCACATAAGCTGTTGCTTATTCATATGCAAATATTCCTTACAATGTTCTTGCAATTAGGGAAACGAAGAAAATGTTTTTAGATCCAATGCAGATATTTGACATCTTATAAAAAGTTAAAGATTCAAGGTGACTAATGGTGGTTGGCAGAAGTAACTATACATTATGTCAGTATTCCGTCTACCTAATTAAGGTAATAACAGAAGTAGTTACATTAGAGCACATTAGAAATGTGCACGCAAAAAACTTCAAGAATTTTTTTTCAAGTTATTGTCTGAGACATGTAGCAGGGAACTGATTTCAATATACAGGGCACACATGCAAGTGATAATAGTTAAGGTCCACTTAAGCCAGTATTAAGATACTATTAGACAAGTAATAGTAACACTGCCATATTTTATTGTAATGGCTTTTTTTTATAGAAAAACTGTGGTGGAAAAATGGAATATTTGCAAGTAACATATTTTGCTGTTTTTTCTGAGGCTCGTTGGATAAATGTTACTTATCATTTAAATTAATAAACTAGAAACCTGACTAAGTATATGTCTGCACATACAGAGCAGTATCTGCTAGTCACTGTAGAGTCAAGATATTGTGACTGTTCTCATCATTGTTAAAAGAGATTAACCTGGACGTAAAGGAAACCTGGGAGATGATTTTTGCTGGCTTATCTGAAAGCAGGATATGAGAGGAGAGAAACTGAGCTCTTATATATAGGGTTATACGATTTGAAGCAGGTTTTTTGGGTAAAAAGCAGGGAAAATACTGATTAGACTCCTTAAGAGACAGTGAGAGTCCTGCTGACTCCGCCCACTTACAGTGATTGACAGCTTTTCCTGCATCAGTGTACAGTGCAAACTGTCTATCACTGTTTTTTTTTCTTCTTTTTACTCAGAAATTGTGCTTCATATCACATAAAACTATGTAATACAGAGCTCAGCTTCTCTTCTGCTCTGTCATATCCTGCTCTCAGATAAGGCAGCATAAACCACCTAACAGAATGATGGAATATCACTGGTACAACTGTTAGAAATATATAGAGAGTGGACAACACACAATAAAGTCTAGTATGCACACTCGCAAGCCAGCAAACCAAATATGTAGCAAAAAAGAAAGGAAGACTTGTATAAAAGTTAGCACCACTAAAATAAGACAAAACTGTATTACAAGTCCCATCATACAAACAAAATAAACAGATCAAGCTCTATTAAAAACATATGAAAACCACCATAAGTATTATGTCCAGTAACCAGTTAAGGAACTAGGACCTATCATACACATGAAATCAGTATGGATAGCAAAGTACTTCTTTCACACGTATGTCTGGGGGTTTTATATGTTTTTAATAGACCTGGATCTGTTTATTTTATTTGTAATATTAAGGTATCTCTAGGATAGGCCATCAGTTTTTAAATGGAAGGGTCCAATATCCAGGACCACTGCTTATCAGCAGAATGAAGCAGATGTGTAACTGAGGTACAGTATCGGCAGCATAGGTTGTTATAAAAAATATTCCAGACATGGTAAGTGATCTGGAAACAGTCAAGTTACAGCTTGTTGGCATTTGCAAGTTCAGAGCTTGATCGACATTTCCTGTGATTTATGCCATGTCTACTTTTTCATTCTCTTAATTGAGAAGAAAGTGCAGTTAAGAAGTCAGATTTCATGCGCTACGAGAAGAACACTAACCCGCTCTGGCCATATATGTTCTTATACTATTAAAAAGTAGAATGAGAATTAGCGTGTGTGTTTGGGTGAGGGGAAGGAGGGGGGCATGATGGGAAATATTATTTCTACCCACGCAGCATGTAATCTATTCCTGAAGCTGTCATAACTGCAGTTTCTTCAGATATGTTCGTGTTTGTGTTGAGAGAGAGAAAATAAATGCACACTGCTGACTTAAGTGAATGCTTGTTTAAAAGAAAAGAAATTAAAAAAAAGTATAGATGGAATGCTTAGCTGGATCAGAACCAGGGCACCAGATGATGACACCAGTCTAGTTGCATGTTTCTGGAAAACTCCATTCCATCAATAGCCCATCCTTAGCATTGGAATTTGACTAATATATACCGGCTAGGTGAGGGTTGGGGGCAAGGGACTTTAATTTGCAAGAGAAGAATAGAAAAGCCATTTATATAACAATATATATCGTAGAACAGTATCTGTAGTCATATATATAAACAAATGGAAGGAGTCAAATTGAAATATATGGGTACACAACCACTTGTCCTACATGTATTCAGAGAATAAAAAAGAGACAGAGCATGCTTCACAAGAAGTGGCCATCAAGCTCTGAACTTGTAAGTTCACAAGTAAGAGGAATGTCAGAGACATTAGTTCGTAAAAGGGATTTCTCATCATACAGTTTCACAGAGCCACAGACAGCTTTAGATTCACACATGATGTGGAGCGAGTCTATATAAGTGATTGCCACATCAGCTCTGCTGTTCCTATCTATTCCTGTTGTACTTTATAAATCTCTTGCACTTATGTCAGTGTATTACACAGGCTTAAAAAGCTCTAAGGAGTGTTTACTTAGCTAAATGAGAAGCTTTTAAAGTCTGTAGCTAGAGATAAGACTCTACAGGAGGTGACTTACCATGGAGGACTGATGAAACTTAGAGCAATGAGAGATAAGAGAGTGCAGGTAGAGGTGGGGAGAAATGGTTGTAACCAGAGAAACTTGTGTGCTCTAAAAGGAGATAACGTTTTCTTTATCTTCTAACCCAAAAAAAATCAACAAAGCAATGTGATTAGAAAAAGTCTTCAACTACCTTTCCCTACATGTTACA